>JAOXYD010232582.1:0-17848 GCA_028565735.1 Pinacopodium congolense
ATACTACCCTTATTTTGGAACAACTTATGTTATTTTGTATCTCATGATGTAGAATTCCAAATGATCTGATTGTTGATGTTATCGAAACTACATACAGAGGGTAAAATATGTCTAGAAGACTTCAAAACCCAATTCTAAATTTTTTTATATGTATATTAATGAACAAGTAGTGGTATGAATGAAAAGAGAGTCTATCACAACCATAGTATTATTTTTGTTTAGCCCAATCTTTTTTAATATGCACCCAATATTTTTAAATGTGCACGAAACCTTTCAAACACTTCAAAATAAATGCAATCAGCCTTGTCATGTGTGAATTGAGTGATTGAACAATGGAATTTAAAGATTGAGCATAATGCATTCCAAACACATATACTGTTTATGACATGAAATATATTTCATATGACTCGTTGATATATGAATTGTGATTAGTATATGGATTGTGAAATTTGCAAATGGATAAAGGAAATGTTATGAAGCCTGCCCTATTATCTTGGTTTTGGATAGATAGGCTACAGGGTTACAGTGCAGATGCTATAGTATGACACCATTGGTGTCCATAGTTTGATACCTTTGAGTATCCACAGTCTGATACTTTCGGGTATCCACAGTTTGATACCTCCAGTATCCATAGTTTGATATCTTTGGATATCTATAGCACCCATTATCCACACCCATAGGAAATGTGTAGGCTTAACACAAAAAATAAAGGAAATAGATATAGATAAGAAATAGAGTATGATAACATAAATAATCGTATGAATTGGCATTTGAATTTGTATTAATACATGTATTGAAGCATATGTATATTATTTATTTGATTAATTATGCCATTCTTATTTATAGTTGTGCGATGTTCATAAATGTATGTACTTGGCGGTTGACTACTGTGAGTGGTCATCCAAACTAAGTGTTTCCCTACTAAGCTTTCAAGCTTAGGAATTGAAATGTTGTTTGTGTGTTGATCATATGTGTTTAAATTTGATTTTTTTATAATGGCAATGTGAATTTTGGTTTATGGATTGTTTGAAAAAGTTTTAAAATTATTTAAGAATGAAAAGTTTTATAATTAAGGCATTTCTTATGTTTTGGATGATTTAAATTGTTTATATGATCCAAATTGCATTGAATTATTCTTTAAAACTTGTTTGAAGGGCTAATTAATGTTAGGAATTTGTTTGAAAAGGTTTGAAATTGATTTTAGTCATTTTCATATGTTTCTGGAATATATACGGATGTTTAAGAAGCTATATACGGTGGTTTGCTAGACCTCCATATTGCCTATATTTCCATAGAGGTATACGGTGGTCTAGAAGGCACTGTATTGCTCCTAGAACCCGCAGTATAGGTCCCTATCACATGTAAGGGCTAGTTTCTTTTTCTTTTTCCAATGATTTTTTAATCATAAACAGCTAGTTATTATTTCTAACGTCTCCAACTCTTTACTAACACTATAAATATCATTCCTAAACTATTTTAACAAGTTTAGAACCTCTGAAAAACAATTTACAAGATCAATCATCTAAACATTCAAAACTTTCTTTATTTTCTGCACTATTTTCATTCGACCTCAATTTTCCTATTTTACTTTTGTTTCTAGTATAATAAACTTATTATTTTCAGGTTATTTAGATATAGAAAAAGTTCATTGAACTTTCTTTTGAATTTTTAAGTGATTATTTCGTTTGTTCTAAGCTCTTAAAGTCCTACTCACCAAAACTATCTCTGTTTGGTTCACCTTCTATATTCTTTAATTTTGATCATACAAATATGTTTTTCTTACTCCAAAATTTTTGTACACAGTTTGTTTAAGGTCTTTGAGATCAAAGAATACAGATTTGTTCAATTCTGACAAGTTTTTTGTGCACATTTTTATTTGACTTCTAAATCTATTTTTAGTGCTACAAATTTATTATTTTCAGTTTTTTTAAGGTCTTGAGAAGTTGCTAGTATTTTTTTTCTAATTTTTAACCCATTATATTGTGTGTTTGAGCTTAATCTTACAAGTTACCTCAAAGTTGTCCAGGTATGAAATTTTCTTTTTTTCCTTGATTTTAATCCATTCGATTAATGCTCTAAAATTGTGTTTATTGTTGCAATTTTTTGTTAACTGATAGATTGATGTTGCATTAGGTTTATTGTATCAGTTTTACATTATTTAAGTGATTAAATTCGCGTATACATATAGGTTGGAACATATAGATTGCATATCTTGACAGCTTATGTTTATATTAGAAAAATCTAATTGTTGGTTACCATAATCACGTTGTTATTGACTAAATTTGACTATGCTTGATCTGTTGAGGTGTTAGGAGGGATGTTATCATTTGTGGTTGCCTCTAAAAATTTCATATTTGGTTTTATTGCATGAGCTTTAGAGAAACACCATTAAAGATGTACTTGGATACTTAAATTGGAGGAATTTATTTGTGTTAATTGATAATTGGATTATAGGCTACCCTTTACCTTTAAAATAGATGTGATAGGTTCCTCTTGACCTATAGAAAACAAGATTTGAATTGTGTTAATCATTGAATGTGAATTGGATCGTTTTATGCTTTGTATGTGCATTAGAGATTGCATAAGGCATTGGTATTGCATTAGTTGCATTTGAGCCCCTTTCTTGGATTGATTTTGATCAAGATTTGAAAAGCTATATAAGCTTATGCTGAAGCTCAAGGGAGCTTGGTTTAGGTGTTGTCTTTATGGGATAAAAATTATTCAAATTGATTTGATTGTAAAGGTTACTCTTCACCTATTGGAAAGGAAGATTGATAGGTTTCTCTTGACCTTAAAACAAGATTGTGATAGGTTCCTCTTAACCTGAGAACAAGATTGTTTATAGGTTCCTCTTGACCTTAGAAAAATATTGTAGTAGGTTCCTCTTGTCCTTAGAAGAAGATTGATATAAGTTCCTCTTGACCTTAAAATAAGATTGTATTGAGTTTCTCTTTACCTTAAAGTAAAATTATAAAGGTTCCTCTTAGCCTTAAAATTAAGATAGTTGTAAAGATTCCTTTTAACCTTATAATCAAAATTTTTGTAAGGGTTACTCTTCACTCAATTAAAGTAAGATTAGTTCTTTAGTAAATTTTTAACAAGTAGTTGGAGAGAGGGCATAGTCTATCTTTGGGGGTAGGCGAACCTCTATAAATCTCACTATTTATCTCTTCCCTTATCTCTTTATATTTATACACTTGTGTTTGTTTTATTATTGAATAAATTTGTTTAATATTAACATAAAGTTTAGCATATCATTTAGGTTGAATTTTAGTTAAATAATTCATTTCATTGAAATTGGTCTAAGGTGTTTAAAGTGTTTTAATTTGGAAAGAAATTTTTTAAATAACCAATTCACTTCCTTGGGTCCATTAGGGCTTACAGAACATATACTTTAAACTTTTATAATTTGTATATATTTCACATGTTTCATCATATAGATAATATCTTTAAATTTTTAAAGAAAAGATCACTACTTCCAACTCCAAATCATAGGTAGGACAATTTTGTTCATGTTTCTTTAGTGACCTGAAAGCATATGGGATCATCCTACTATTCTGCATCAATATGCATATTAATCTAATTCTTAAAGAATCGTAGTATAATTAAAATCCCCCACCTTTAATTGGTAAAGCTAATATTTTTGTTGTAGACAAACACTTTTTCAACTTTTAAAAGCTATCCTCACATGCATCAGACTAAATGAATTGGACATTCTTTTATATTAAAAGGGGTCAACGAGGCTGTTATTTGAGAAAATTTATGGAGAAGTCCTCAATAATAGCTTGCCAAACCTAAAATGTTTCGCACTTTTGTGACTATCTTTGATCTTTTCCAATTTGTTACAATTTTCACCTTCTTTGAGTCCACTTGAATTCCATCTTTAGATGCCATGTTCCCTAAAAATGCAATATTCTTGAGCCAGAATTCACACTTTAAGAACTTAACATATAGTTAATTTTCTCTAATTGTAATAATATTCTCAAGTGTTAGGCCAGCTTCTTATCTATGTATAAATAGACCAAATTTTCATTGATAAAAACGATCACGAACCTATCTAAAAACAATTTAAACACCCTATTCATCAATTCCATAGAGGTTACTAGAGCATTGGTAAGGTCAAAGGAAATTACTAAAAATCCATAATAGCCACTCTAGATCTTTAAGGCAATCTTAGGTAAATCTTTTCCTTTAATCCTTAGTTGATGGTATCTAAATCTTAGTTCAATCTTGGATAAATATCTAGCACCCTAAATTTAATCAAATGAATCATTGATTTAGGGTAATGGGTACTTGTTACAGATGGTCATCTTATTCAATTGTTGGTAGTTAATACATAGCTGTAGAGAACCATCTTTCCTCTTTGTAAATAGCACTGACATACCTAGGTTTGGTGAAGCTCTTGTCTAGAAAATCCTATAGTTGCTACTTTAATTCTTTCAACTTTATAGACACCATTTTATATGATGTGTAGAGACAGAAGTTGTAACAAGTGCTAGGTTAATGCAAAATACTTTGCTCTTTAGAGGCGGTCGTAATAATTCCTCGAGAAATACATCTAAACAATTCTGAAAAACTACAACACTTAGAATGTAATCCTATAATACCCAAGAGGGGGAAATTTTAGGTGTTAAAAATTTTTCTAACTAAAGTTTAAACTACCTAAACCAATTTATACAAAGATGAAGTCCCTAAACCATTTTATATGCAAATGATATGCCAATTCAATGCAAATAATTAAATTAAAATAATTAAAAATCAAACACAATATGCGCCAAATTACAGAGTGTAGGATGAAAGGATACACAATAATTTTTATAGTGATTCAGCTAACTAACTCTTAACTTAAGACCTCTCCCCAACCCTCTTTGGGAATTTCATCATATCAAATCTTATTTTCTAAGGTTCAAGAGTAATACTTTCTCAAACTCATTATGATTTTAATCTCAAAAACTAAGCCTTAAAAATTAAACTCTTATTCTCTACTTAAGGATAAACAAACCAATACACTAGCTTGATCAAAACCAATGCTTAAGGGACTCAAATTTGCAATAAATGAAAATACAAAACTCAACGCTTTCTCTTAAACTCATTTAATTCATAAATTACCAATAAACTCAAACATGTTCTTTTAATAATAAAAAAGTCATAAAATTGTTCTAAACCACTTAATACCTCTATTTATAAGCTTAATGAGAAGCAAGAAACAACTTTTACACACAATAAAAGAGATGTTGCATAGTATTTATTAGCCATTATTTTCAATAACCAGTCGATCAATGTGATAAGCCAATTTACCAACCATAATGCATTGGTGGACCGATAAAGTAAAAACTTTGAGACTGGTCGATCAATCTGCAGCACTAGTCAACCAGTTACCTAGAAAATCTATGTCTGAGTTCTCCAACCTACATATTTCAACCATAAGCAACATGACAGCATTTCTTTCCTTTTTAATTCAATTCAAACAACTTTCAAATGTTCCTAACAATATTTTCAACATCAAGAAATCACAATTAAGTTCAAAAACATAATTTATCTTGATTTTTGGAAATTTAACCATATTTTTAAAACTTTTCACTTTAAACCAATGATAAACCATTCATACACATACCAAAGCCATTTCTTTCATTTCAAAAACACTTTACACAAGCTTCAAAACTATTTCCAATATTATTTCAATTATCAAGATATTTCAATTTGACTTATGAAATTTTTCGTTCTAATCAACTTCAAAACTCTTTTAAAGATTTCCAACCTTTCTCAAACATGTCAAAACATTCTTGCCACTTCAAAACCAATTCATACATGCTCTAATTCATTCCTAAAATGGTTTTAGATATCAATACATTTTAGTTAAACTAAAAAAAATATGTCTTGGTTCATGACAATTTAAACCCTTGTGAAATTTCCAAAACCTTTTCAAAATTTTTCTACACTTTCTCAGATATCTTAAACCTTTTTTTTTCATACAGATTACTTGACTCAATCATAATCAAGTAAACTTAAACAACTTTAAACAAGCTCAAACAATTTTCTAAAACATTTCAATCTTTTCTTAAACTTTTTAAAACTAAAATTCCTATCAAACTTGACTTAAAAATTATTCAAACACACATACAAACAATCAATAAAACTTCACCAAACTCTAATACCTTCCAAAAATATTTTGACATATCAAGAGGACTTCTTTAAAACTAAATTACTAAAATTCCTCTTGGCACTTATTTTCCTCTTAGTTGTAAAACTCTATACCAATATGGAAAATCTAAACTAAATGTGTTATGTAAATGCAATGAACAATCACATACAAACTCTAAAACTTTGACCAAACTCCTAAATGCAAATGATCATGCAAATTTTTTAGCCCTTTAAGCATTTTTAAGAATAAGCAATGCATATAACCAAAAATATAATTCTAAGCCTAATCAATCTTGATCTTCTTTGTCTTCAACTTCCATTATTGATCTTCTTGTCAATGCTTGCTCCATTTTCCATTATGAATATATTCCTTATGCCCTAAAATACGTTCTTACACATTTTGCTCTTATCTTTTCAATTTCATTAAAACAATACATTAGTTATAAATATGTTTTATCGTCATCAAAACCAATGATTGGAACCTCTCTTGGTTCAGCAAATAAGAATCCTTAACAAACATGCCTGAGTATCTCATTAGCCGCTACCATTGAAATATATTGGATGAGATGGTTCTTTTACCTTCCTAGAAAGCACACTCTACATCACTTAGAATCCAAAACGTCACTTTCTTCTCTTTGGAATTCATGGTGGCATAGTTATTAAACAACTAGCTCATTCCCACTATTACATTAAAATTTATGATTGATAACATCGTTAGATTTGCTACCGACATCCTACCATTGATTTCTATGGGACATAAGTAGTAGATTAGATCTACCTCTATGGCATCACTAAGATGTGTAAAGACAAACAATTAACCTTCCATCATATCTGGTATAACATCCAATCTTATAGCCAAATTTGATGACATGAAGGAATAAGTTGCTCCTAAATCTATTAGAACCATATCTTCTAATCCAAAAATAAGAAGAATACTTTATATCGATGTGTTCGAATCCTATGCATCCTGAGGGTTTATAGTGAATATATTGACTTGACCATGACTTACTTGCTCAATGCTAAAGGGCTATCCCAAATTACAGTCTCTAAATCTACATTTCAAATGTCTTCCCACAAAACCTTAACCTACTAGCCACGATCACCCATATGATTGTTGAAATGTCAAACACATCACATTGAAAGAGGGCTACTAATTCCCCATTACTAGACAGTCTCTAATCAAATGCATATACTAGCCACATTTATAATAAGCTTCTGGTGGCATGTAACAAGAGTCTTGGTATGCCCTGTCACATTATTGACAGTTAGGGGATGCTAAAATATAACTAATATGTCCAAAATTTCACCCATTACTACTACAATCGACTCCCAATTTTAAACCTAAATCCTCCTAAATGTCTGTGGTTAGACCTTACTTTACAATGTGGGTGGCCACTCCTATATTGGAAGCTTCTGATGTAATTATACCTTTGTAAAAAAACTTAACTACTACTATTATCATTAGTGAGAGCTTAAAGATCCTATTAAATGTTTCTTACTCCATTTGTTACTGATCAAGATACCTTACTCCGTGAGGACCCTTTCCAATTGTTTGGTCATATTCACTAAGGACGAGAATTTTACCTAATAGCTCATGGTCATATTGGCATAAAGAGATCCAACCTTATATTAACGTAAAGAGATCCAATCTTAGTGACATGATGACACAGTGACATGATGACACAGCCTAATAAAGTCTATGGTGTGTTCATCCACCATCTTATCCCCATAGTGTAGGTTTAAAAACTCTGACCTGAGTGCCTCTTAAGCTGTAAAGGAGAGGAAATAGTCAATAAACCTCTTCCTGAACTAAGAACAGGTTATAGTACCCAATTTTATAAAGATGTGGTCTCGATACTAATCTTTTCCTACTCCTTGCAAAGGCATCTCTACTAGACACATTAGCTGTATATTAAAGTAGTACAACCATCTACCTTCATTTCCACGTTATCGAGGAAGTCAATGGCCTCTTTGAGTCTATCTCATCAAGCTCTAATAGACAGAATCTTGAATACATCATCGATAACTATATGTCTAGCTCTTCTTATCTATGGATTGCTACTGATGATGAGGCTTTTTGTTTTTGTTTTTTTTGGTTACATCTTAATCATTTACTGTATCATCATTATCGAGTCTTGAAACATCACATTTTTAGCTTCTATCCCTGTTATAAATGCTTGCATATCAAATGTAGGCACCTTGCAGACCCCCTATGACACCTATAGATCCTCCGCTAATGTCTCTCAAGACCTAGCCATTCCTCGTGCACCACACCTCCTAGATGACACTATAAAGGCTGGTATCCTGTGCCGACACCTCATAGTAGACATTCTAGTCGAGTCTAGAAAGGAATCATAGTCGTTTGCTTATATTAAAAGAGAGTAAAAGAATGATCAATACCTCTAACTAAAACAAATAAATATTTTAAATGAGGGAGTTATCTTAAAAATAAATTAAATTCTTATGTATCTGTAGTAATAAATAAAATGACATTTTAAGCCTTAAATCATTTAACCTAGGTTCTAATACCAACTTTATCACAACTTCAATTAGGTATATGACCGATATATAGGGCCTGAGAATCAAGGCCTAAGAATCACATGTAAACTTGATAATTAACGACAAACATATATGTAAAAGTTAAATAAATAATATTATAGACATATATAAGAAATCAAGAAATACAAGCATAATAAAGATCATGCATGTTAAAAGAAAATGACAAGACACTCAAAGTTATGTTATTACAGATACTAAAATACAAATACAATCAATAGTAAAACAAGAAGTACTTATGGCCAAAAGTATTATAATTGAAAATCCTTGGTTGTCAATCATTACTACGAAGCCAATAATAACTGACTTGAAAAAATGTGGTTAAGGGAATTAAACCTCACTGAGTAAGTTTATATCACCTTATATCCAATAAAATGCTCACATATAATACTATACCAATATTATAATATATATACATACATAATTATGATACATGCTAAATCAAATATAACGTACACATAATTGTGAAAAAGGAGCATCCTTAGAACTCTAATCTCTAAAAATAATTGGTATAGTACTAAACCTCGAGTGGTTATGGGTGTAATGCATCACCAATAGCCTAACCATATATATACCTATACTCATAATAATAATAAGGCTATATTAATCTAAAGAGGTTATAGGGAGCAATATATTACTAATAGACCATTCATCACTCAACATATACAAAACATAATCAAATTATAATAATGTCTCAATTACATACTCAACTAAAAGCAATGCATCAACTAGGATCAGTCCATATCCTATCTCAAATAAGTGAAGCATAACCAGTTATAAAATTCCTCGTGATCACACTAGTACATAACGATCTTAATGCATACCCATCAAGTAGTACGTCTTATAGATTTCTACCTCCACTAATCACAAATAATCAGACCAAACATATAATTTCACAAAGGCCATAACAAATGCATATAATATGTATTAATACCCAAACCTATATACGTATACTTTAAGTATCATGATAATAAAATTATATTTATGTATATGTATACAAATGTAGGTGTAAATATAATTTTATACACATATATGTATAACTTAAGCGTTCATCCTAACCTAACATGTCTTAATCTAGGACTTGTTAGACTTGTCAGGATAGTCTAATCATGAAATTTGGTTATTATTTTATTTTTACCTATGTTTTCTGTTGTTTTTAATTCATAAATCATTACATATTTTACTATTCTCTAAATGGAAAAATAATCGACATGATTCATATAATTTTTCAAAATTATCTTAATTTTTAAAAAAATCATCAAAAAATATCTATGTCAACCAAAATATTCATTTAGTAATTGAAATTTTTTCTAGAATCAAAATCTAGCAATCTATATACCATTTGAAAGCTCTCAATTTTTAGATAACTTTAATAAATGCAAAACGTTTAGATTCTTACCAAAATTGCATAAAATTAAAGAAAAGCCTCATCAAAGTCCTAATTAGATTCCCTTCAATCGATAGTGATTTTGACATTTTTTGAATACGAGACCTTAGGAATTTTTCTTCTGGCATCGAAGCGAGTTAAATGGTGGCATGGGTTAATGATAATAATCACCGAGTAGATTGACTGTTGATGATTTTCATCATCTTTTCTCTTTGAGATTCACAACGATTTCAATGGTTTTATATAAAAATTTTAGTGTGATTAGGTTGGATTTGATGAGAAGCAAATGATTGGCATGATTATTTGGCAAGTTAGGGTCACTGGTGATAGTGAATGGTGATGATGAGATTTTCAAGAATAATTAAATTTTTAGGAGTCAAAATGGAAAATGAAGAATATGGATGGTAGGAAATGTATATATAGTGGTATTAGGTATTACACAACAATCCTTAACAACCTTATAAGTGGAGCCGTAATCTTCAGAATAATCAAGCAAGTATCCTAAAATTTGTTATCTAGAATAATAGCATAGACTTATTTTCCTTTTACACTTTTTGATAATGTTTGACTTGAAAAATATTTACATGTTACTAAATTTTGAAATACTATCTATGATTATAAGTACTTTTCAAAATTATAAATGTAAGTTTATATGAATTTACAATAAACTAATATTCATTTTTCAAAATAAAGATACATGAATCTCATAACAAGAAAATACATTGTAACATTTATTACTTCTTAAAGATAACATAAATTTAAAACATTTAAGGAAACACAAAAATGATAAAAACATCTAGCTCAAGATCTTTTACATCACATAATTGCTATCTTTATTGTTCAAAGCACTTTTTAAATGTGGATAAGCATCAAAAGCTCTTCTTAAAAGAAAATAAAAATCTATATTAATATTAACTTTTATTTTTCCTTTATCTAATAATTGTTATATTCATCAGTTCCAAAAGAAATATAATGAGTCTTTTATTTTTTATTTTTTTCTTTAAATAATTTTCAATTATCTTATGTATATCAAATGATACTTTTTTACAAGAAGCAATATTATCCTTTACACTGGTAAGATGTCCTTTTATATTATAAATTCTTCCATCTTTAAAAAAATTTATAAATTAGAATTTAGATAAATAAAAAAGGAAAGAGTATATACAAAGTTAAAGATAGCTTAACCAGGAAGAAGCAAATCTTTAAAGAAGAAAGCCAAAAGAAAATAGGACACTAATTTGTTAATAAAGATAACAAAGCTTCCAAACCCAAAAGAGAAAAACCCAACTGTCACAAGCTAAACAAAACACAAAAATTAAACCTAGAAGTAACAGCATCAAGGTTACACTAGCAAAAAACTTAGCAATAGAAAAAACTAAGAGGAAAGATTTTCTAACTTAACATAAGAAAGGTCGTGAATTGAAGCCTCAGAACCACTTCTTCTGGAGGGATGCTCTTGAAATCAAGGCCTAACTTTGTCTCTCTTCCTTCCTTTGAAGTTGATAAGGTCTTCCATACTCTAAAAGAACTTTGGTTTAACAGAGAAGTCTAGTAATATAGAATCTTCCAATAATTCCTAGTAGGAATGATTGGTCTATTCAGGTGAAGAGGAGATCAAAGGGATTGTTTTCCTTACTGTCTTTCATGTTGTAATAAGACACAAATTGCTCCTATTAGTCTTCCATCTGCTTTTTAAGATGCCAAACCTCCTGCTTTCCTTTATACTCAACAATTTCCTTACTAGGAGCAACATGCAAACACTACATATCTAGAATTGAAAGTTGTTTTCTTTGATGAAAGCAACAGTGCTTGATCTGGGAAAGGAACCTGCAAAACAAAGCATTAGTTAAAAATAAAATGATACCAGGGATTGCTAATAAGTCTTATTAGTGTTTATGTTGAAATTTTCCATGGATTGAATGACTGCTTTGGTGGAAATGCTCCCAACATCTGAGACAGAGTCTTTAAAGGTATGATTATTTCTTTCATGCCATAAAATATAGGCACAGGTTGAAAGAATGCATAAGAAAATGTTTGAGTCGATGTTTCTGTGGAGATAAGGGTTACAAAACCAATGTAACATAGAAGAGAAGTTACTCATGTTAGGAAGATAGATCTAAAAATATTTAAGAGTATTCAACCATACTACTTTTTAATAGAAAAATTCAAAACATAGATGGTTTAAGCTCTCACAATCCGAAAGATATCAGGATAAAAAATTGAGGAAATGGGAAAAGGAAAGTTTATCTCTAGTTTTTAGTTTGTTGAGAAAAGCTAACCAAAGAATAAAGGAGTATCTTCGATTAGTTTTCTTGTGTCACACTAGCTTATACTAGGGAATAGTAGGGAGAGGAGGTCTTAAAGATTTGTAGGCAGAGGAATTGGTGTAAGACTTTATAGGGCTTTCTAGCCATTCCAATCTATCATTTTAGGAACCAATAGGTTAGTGGGGCAGAGGATCAAGGTGTCAGATGATCTTAATAGTTTCTACTCTCCAGTTCTAGCTATTGTCTCTGATGATTGCAGAGACTTTTGCATTCATAAGCAGATTTGACCCCTTAATCATTCGAGGAGTCAAAAAGTCCATGAGGAATAATAAGGATTCTACCATAAAAGAGTAGGAACCCCATTTCCAATCTTAAATTTGAATTGGTTCCTAATAAGGCCCCTAACTTGTAATAATTTCCTCCAACTCCTGAAGCTATCCCTCTTAGCTTTAACAACCCTAAATGTTATTCGTCTAAGGATAATAGTGTGCACCCACTTGACCCACAAAGCGTCAGGATCATTAAATAGAAATCAAATTCTTTTCCCTAACAAAACATTATTCCAAGTGGTTAGATATTTGATTCCTAAACCACCTTCTTTTTTTTAATCTACACAGATTGCTCCACCTAACTTTTGCTGGATGATTAGAATTTGTTACCCCATACCAAAGGAAGTTCCATAATTTTGTTTCTATATCTTTGATACCAAAGAAGGAAGGATGAAGTGGGTAAACCAATAGGCTTGGAAAGAATTAACACAAAATTGATTAACTAAAGCCTCCTTGAGTAGGAAAGGGTTCTATTTGTCCACTTCTTGACCCTAGCATATATTTTATCCAATAAAGGAAGGCAATTAAGCTTTGAGAGTCTCCCAGTCAGAAGAGGTAGACCAAGGTACTTAATAGGAAGGAGCCCTTTATTATGACCAGTGATGTTACTAATATAAGAATCAAAATTTTGCTAATCTTTAGAAAAAAAAAAGTTCTAACTAATTTCAAGCCCAGAAAAATTGAAAAATAGATAAATAAGAGATCATCAACAAACAAAAGATGGGAGATCTTAAGCTTTGAACATCTCAAATGGAAATTAAACGTATCAGACTGAGCAATGGAAGTGTCCAAGATCCTAGTAAAGACTTCCATATAAATAATGAAAAGGTAGGGAGATAAGGGGTCCCCTTGTCTCAAACCAGACTTACCTAAAAAAAATTTAAAGGGGAACCATTAACTAAAACAGAATACGAAGGGGTAGTAGTAAATTCCTCAACCCATTTGATATAAGTTAAAGGAAAGCCCAAGGCATGTAAATCATCAAATAAGAAGTCTATTTAAATTGAATCATAAGCTTTTTTAAGATCAATTTTGAAAGCACAATGTTTATGCCTATTATTTAAGATGATAATTCTTAAAAATTTCTTAAGCAAGCAGAATATTGTCACCTATTTGACAACCCTTAATAAAGGTTGACAGGTTGTGACTAATTATATAGGGGAGAATATCTCGAAGTCCATTTGCTAGGATTTTAGAGATGACCTTATAAATCATGTTACAACAAAATATAGGTCTATAATCAGTAACACAAGAAAAGTTAGCATTCTTAGGGATTGTTAAGTGTTAAATTTATAGTATTTTTATATGTTATTTAATGTTAATTTAACCCTGTTTTAGTGCTTAAATGTTCCATTTATGTGTTATTATGTTTATTTTGTAGGAAGGAGCTTAAAGATGGAGATTGGAGTAAAAAGATGGAAGTTCTGTAAAAAGTCAAACTAAAAATCAACTATCAACGGCACCCTGTCAGGGTCACATTGATAGATGAACATGGTGCCATTAATGATGAACAGGATTCTGTTAATGGATGGCAGGGTGTCGTTAATGAACGTGCAGCACCTATTTTTAACCTCAATCTTTAACATTTGCGGCATGTATTCTTCCTCCACTTGCAACTGCTCAATCCCTATATGAAGGGACCTCTCCCAAATGTTTTATGCATCAGTTTTAGGATCAAAATACCTTAGTTTTCATATCAAAGTAGTCTTAGATTGTTTTCCATTTCTTTCTTTTGTAATTTAAGTTTTTCAGGTTGTTTGAAGTTCCAACAGCAATAGTCACGTAGTTTTGAGTTAGAATACCATCTGAGAATGTGATTTGGTTCATTCTAAACTCTTAATTTTGTGTATTGTTGTTGTTATTTTAAATTAATCAAAGTATTATTGCTTAAGTTATATTTATCATATGCTTTGATTAATTGTTGTGCTTAATGTTTAATTTTAGTTAAGTTATTATGCTTAATGTGTTTATGGATGGTTCATTGTGTTAATTTATGATTAATGCATGATTAGTGAATTAATCTTTGTTTCTTGAATGACGCCACTAGAAAGGACCATTTCCTACTTCCTTTTCTTGATCAAGTCATAGAAAGATTGATGGGGAACAATTTTCATTGTGCACTGAATGGGTATAGTGGATATTTACAAATCCCAGTTGCTCTCGAGGATTAAGATAAAACAACATTCACTTGTCCTTACATAACATTTGCATATAGGTGAATGCCTTTTGGACTATGCAATGCCCCTGCCACTTTCTAACGTTGTATGCTAGCCATTTTTTCTAATATGATTGACTCATGCAATAAAGTTTTTATGGATGATTTTTCAGTTTTTGGAATGTCCTTTGATTATTGCCTGGAAAATATTGATAAGGTGTTTAAGAGATGTAAAGAGACGAATCTAGTTCTAAATTGGGAAAAATGTCAGTTCATGGTTTAAGAGTGCATTGTACAGGGTCATAAGATATCTAGTAAGGGTATAAAAGTAGATCCAGCCAAGATAGAGGTTATTGCCCAACTCTCACCTCTAATTTCAATTCGAGCAATTATAAGTTTCAACAAGAGATTTATAAAGGATTTTTCTTAACTCTTTAAGCCTCTTACTGATTTGTTGACCAAGGATGAAACGCTTAATTTTGATGAGAAGTGCATGCACTCTTTCGAGCTTTAAAAGTCTAAGCTTACTAGCGCACCAATTCTAGTCTCATCAGATTGGTCTCTTCCACTCAAATTAATGTGTGATGCAAGCAATTTTGCCCTTGGTGTAGTTCTAGGGCAAAGAAAGGATAAGATATTTCATCCTATTTATTATACAAGTAGGACATTAAACGATGCCTAGAAGAACTATACAACGATTAAGAAGGAGATGCTTGCTATTAGATTTCCATTTGATAAATTTCATTTTTATTTGATTCTGTTAAAGGTAATAGTATATATTGATCATGCGGTATTAAAGTATTTAATGACCAAACCTGATGCAAAGTTGAGGTTGGTCAGATGGGTTTTTTTATTGCAAGAATTTAATATTACAATTAAAGATAAGAAGGGTGCTAAAAATTTTGTTGCTGATCATTTGTCAAGATCAATTAAGGACGTTATGGAAAAAGGTTTTGAACATAATATAAAAGAAATGTTTCTTAAGAGCATCTGATAGCAATTAAGGATGACTTGCCCTGGTATATTGATTATGTCAATTAACTAGTTGGAAAAGTTATTCCTTATGATTTTTCTTATTAGAAAACAAGGAAGTTCCTTTCTAATGTAAGGAAATTTCTTTGGTATGATCCATTCTTGTACAAGATATGTGGTGATGGAATTATAAGAAAATGTTTACCTAATGAGGAAGTGCTTTCTATTTTAACTTACTGTTATTTAAGAGAAGTTGGAGGACACTTCATGCTAGCTAGAACTACTCATAAGGCTTTAGAATCAAGGTTCTATTGGCCCATATTGTTCAAGGACGCATTTACCTTTGTAACATTTTGTCATAAGTGAAAAAGAACGGGAAACATTTCCTGAAGACACGAAATTCCATTGAATAAAATTTTGGTATGCGAGATCTTCGGTGTCTAGGGAATTGATTTTATGGGTCATCTCCTAAGTCATTTGCAAATCAATATATTTTATTTGCAATCAGTTATGTAACTAAATGGGTGGAATCAATTGCCTTACCCATGAATGATGCCCAAAGGGTGGTTAAGTTCCTTAAGAAGAATATTTTTACAAGATTTGGTACACCACGAGCTATAATTAGTGATGGAGGATCTCACTTTTCTAATCGACAATTCAAATCCCTCCTATCTAAGTATGGTGTAAACCATAAAATTTCCACCTCCTATCATCCACAAATAAGCGGTCAAGTGGAAGTTTCTAATCGAGAAATTAAAAGAATCTTATAAAAGACCGTAAATGCATCTAGAAAGAATTGGTTTTTGAAATTAGATGATACATTATTGGGGTATCGTACTACTTTTCAAATGCCCATTGGTATGTCTCCATATCACTTAGTGTATGGTAAATCTTGCCACCTACATGTGGAATTGGAGCATAAGACATTTTCGGCGACCAATTTCTTAAATTTTAATGCAAGGAAAGTTGGTGAAAAAAGGTTATTGCAATTGAATGAATTAGATGAATTTCGTTTTAAGGCCTATAAAAATGCCAAGTTATATAAGGAAAGAACAAAGAAATGGCATGATCAAAATATTATTCCTCATGATTTTGAAATTGGTGATAAAGTTTTGGTTTATAACTCTCATTTAAAGTTATTCCCTGGAAAGTTGCGGTCCAGATAGATTGTCCCTTACAATGTGCTTAATGTTTATCCTTATGGTACCAGTGAAGTATCAAATGGACAATCATCTTTTAAAGTCAATGGTCAAAGGGCCAAGTTTTATGTACCTAATATGTTCAATGATCAATTTGAAGTTCTTACTCTTTCTGACCCCTCTTAAGTGCTTTAATTTGTGAATTTTGTTAAGTTAGATTGTTCTAATTCTTTCTTTTTAGTTGTTTTAGACTTCCTTGAATTCTTTTTGTAGGTTGTTTTATTTAAGTTCTTTTGTTGTTTTTGTGTTTTGCTTTGTTTTAGGCTTTAGTCTTTTGCTTTTCTATTTAATTCTAGCTTCTTTTTAGTTTTCTCTTAATTTTTTTTGCTTGTTTTAAGTTTGTTTACGCGTCTTTATTTATAGCTTTTTAGTTAGTTTGCTTTAGATTTTCCTTTAAAGTTTTTCTTTTTCCTTTCTCTTTAATCTTAGGTTTTGTTATTTTCTTGTGTAAAAATTTAGTTTTTAGTCTTATTCAGTCTCTTTTTAGTTATTTCACTTTTTTAAGCTGTTTTAAATTTTGTTCTTAGTTCTATTTATTTTCTTTTTAGTTTTTGGTTTTCTTTTAAAAGCCTAAGTGTAGTTAACGCTTTAATGCTTTAATTTGATGCTTTCTTAGCTATATTTTCAATTATTTGGATAGGAAATAATTTTAGCTTTGCTTGGTATTAATTTGGTGTCATTTAGACATGAATTGGAGCTAAAAATCCGTGTTAGAGCTTAATTTTATGACTAAAATGTGACACTTAAATACCGGGCTGTTTAGCTTAAACCTGTCGTTATGCTTTCTAGAGATTTAAGCGGTGGGAGTAGAATGACACTGTTTAACTATTCATAAGTCACCG
>JAOXYD010232591.1:0-17847 GCA_028565735.1 Pinacopodium congolense
AACATTTATGCACTAAAATAGGGTTAAATTAACATCAAATAACATCCAAGAATACTACAAATTTAACCCCTATCAGAGGGTTATAAACAAATTAGTGCAACAAGTGTATGAGAAAAGAGACTATAGCTAAATATTCTTCCTCTCCCCCTCCCATACTTATGTCAGGTTGTCCTCAATTTGAGGGTGAAAAATAAATAAAAACATAATAAGTGTATAGAGGAGAAAATAACATGACCCCCCTAAAAAATTAAGCTCAAAAGATAGGCATGATTAAGAGAGCTATTTCATTTTATGTTAATTAAGTACTTTAAATAAAATGATAAAAGCTCCATGAATACATAATTAACTTTAAGCTCTGTTCAAATCAATATTAACAAAAATTAAAAAGAACATAAATAGAAGTCATACATGAAAATGTTTAAGCATCTATAATGACATAAGAATAAAATTAAATCTAATAAAAAAATAAAAAATAAAACTTGGTTGTAGCATTTAAATCCATGTATATAACCATCAAGCATTATTTATGGGCCATCTTCTTGATTCTCTTCTTGATTTTTTCACATAATCCATACCCAACCTTTAGTCAAGAAACCATGAAATCCATTTATACCCACTTTAATATCATTTAATAGGTAATTACAGTAAAAACATTAAGTTATGTAATTTGTCCGTAATTATTCTTATGAAACATTCTAGTAATCATTAACCATTTAACACCAAGTATAAGAGTAGCATGCTAAATTCATTAATGAAGAGTGATGGGGAAGATAATGAGGAACTCATAAATCATAATCAACATAAACACACTTTAAGCACCTATGGTATTAGCAACCCTAATTAAAAATATAACACATGCTACCCATCAACAATTCCATCACAAAGTACATCTAACTTCAATTCCTTAAATACTCTAAAATACAGTTAATATCAATTTTTGGTTTAAGAGGATTACCATGGAGTGTTTAACACTTATCAAATGATTCTTATTAGGTCAAAGCATTAACAATCATAATTAGTACAAGAGCACAACCATAATTTTCGTATGAACACACAACTATATGAATAACCATCCAAAATTGATCTTGGGTGAGCTGAGAGATGATAAACATGAGATAATATATATGCTAGATTAATATGATTCGAAGCCTAACTAAAAGGTTGATGGAAAATCTCAAGAATATGACTAATAACACCATATCCACATTAAAAACCTAGGTCACAATAAAATCCCCAACTTATAAGTGATCAACATAAAGATTAAAAATAAATCTTAATAATTTGATGCAAAACCTTTGAATTGATGCACAAAAACTCATTCATAAGTAACATAAATTTAGCAAGCAAATTTGCTAATAAATCTAAAGAAACATGGCATACACTCACATGTAAACGAAAACAATTAAAACATGCCAAAGTGTAAAACTAAATGCAATATTTTCTAAAAACTAAAATAAAAAGTAATCAAAATAGATGAAATAATGTTGGGATACTTCTGCTTAACACTAAAGAATGATTATTTCTTTCTCAGTCCATACCTTCGGCCAATTTCTTCTAATATTCGATAGTTTATTGAAAATATCTTAGCTATAACACCTAAAATTAATGTCTCCCTTTACCTCCTTTGGATTTTGTGAGGTACCTTGGAAAAAAAATCTTAATATACAATTTCTTGCCTGAAGTAAAAAAATAATCATACCACAAAAATCAAAGCACAAAGGTGCCTATTTTTCATCTTTAGTGACTATAACATTAATAGCTTTTTTCGGTTCCTTATCCATATCAAATGTCAGCTCCCCCTTACTTTTTATCATTTTATTCTCATCATGCTCCCTTGGCTCCACTTATATAGTAGCATTTAAGCTTGCTCGATTTTTTTCTACCATTAATTCAACTAGCTGCTTGATTTATATTGTCAAACTATGTAGGTAAGTCTTTATGATTTCCAATCATTCTTTGGTTGGGGATATAACCTTAACTAATTATAGACAGAGGCTTCAACATCATCTAATCTAGCTTTTTATGTAAATATGGCTTTCACTAATAGCTCTCTTAACCTTGATTATACTTCCTACTATTAATAATAGTCCAACAGAGATTGCTCAAAATAAATTGAACCAGATTGTAAAAGTTGTAGGTGTTACTTTAATAGTTATTGTAAACCATCCTGTCAATTATCCACCTATTAATTGAAACAATTTTTTTGTCCCGCCACTGATAATCTTGCCATTGATTTCTTTTCTAGGCCATTATTTTGGCCAGCTGCACTTCAAAACTTCATACATAAGTTTAATAGAAGAAGATTTTTCTTAATTAAACATAAAAAAGCAAAATAATGAAAACAAAAATGGTTAGTCTAGCAAAGATAAGAATGTCCTAATAATCAAATACATTCCTTGACAATGGCATTAAAACCTTGATGCTTATAAAGCATACCAAAGTTTTAATAAAAAAATAAATCCAAGAACCTCAAACAATCATTATTAAAACACGCAAATATGTAAGTGCACCTATCATGGTATAATACAGCTAGTGTGAGTCTAAATTGTCGATCCTCGAGGACTGTAAGCTACTAGAGAATTCCTATCCTTACTATCTAACATATTCAATAAATGTTTAATTAATTGATTAATGAAGATAAAAGTAATAAATAAAGGAAAATTCAAAGATCAATAATAAGAATTAACAAATATTCATGAAGTTATGACCTATATAATTAATCTCTGTAAAATGTATTCGCATTCATCATTCAACCTTAATTCAATGAATCATTTAGATTATCTTAAATCATAGGTTCCCTAAATCGAACTACACTCTCTCTTTAGTCATATGATTCCTATTCATCTTGATAAATTAAGGGAAAGTTCTATCTATCTCAAAATATCAATTGAACGCATCAACACTTGCTATTGAACCTATTGTTTTGATTAAGTTCACACCTAATTTAGGCATTTCATATAAGCCTATCTCTAGGTCTCCTTGCTAGATGTATCACTTACAAATTAATCTATTCATATGTTTGATTTCTCAATCTAAACATATGAAATCATATAATTATAATTGAAGTTTGTTTTCTCATAATAATAAAAATCTAATTGCTTCAACTCCATAAGTAGATCCAAGACAAATATAGAAATTCAACATCAAATAAAAGGAACAATGTAATACTTTATCTTAAGGTTTATAACAATATAGATCCTATAAGAAAATTAGTTCATAAAAATCATTAAAAAAACAACAATCATAAAAGGAGAAGGGGTGAAGAAGCTCATTAGTCATGGTTCTTGAATCTCTTGACTCCTTTATAGTTCTTGTTGGAAAATCCACTCTTGATCTTCAATTTTATGTGTTGAAATCTAATTCTCTCCTCTAGGGTATTGGTGATGACTGTGGGCGTTCAAGAAATCAAAGACCATGATAAAATATCTAAAATTGATTAAATACATAGAGAGGCACGAACAACTTAAACAACATGAAACTTTCTACTAAAAAACACCACAGTTTGGCTTAAATCCTGTGAGCCTCTCTAACTTTTGGCTCCTTTTTTTCTTTTCGCAATGTACCCTCTATCGTTCATTCTTTGTCCTTGATATTTAATGTGGAACTTTATAACTTGATACTCTTTCTCTCCACATTAATTACACATCTCTTTTAACCATAAAAGTGCACCTAGTTGCTCACCAAAGTCCTATAAAAACATAAACATTCATTGAAAAGCAATCTAAGCAACATCTTATTCAAGAATTAACCAATAATTCACACAAATCATATAGAATTTCCCCTTAAACCTAAGAGTATCATTATAAAAACATGTCTTAAAAGATGTATGATTTACACATTAACATTAATCCATCTTTTTACCCCTAAGTATATGTAACAATGCTTTTTTACCTATAATATATTACAATTTAATAGTCTCAAATATTATTAATATTAAAGAAAATATGTATACCTCCTTTATAAACCACTAATTATAACCTCATTTTCTTCCTCACTTGATTTAATAGTGTCGTTTTTTTATTCATTTGATGGCTCTTAGTGATTTTCCTTTTTCCATTTTAATTGTTAAAGGTACCATTGTTAAATTTGTAAGGGTTGAATAAACCTTTTTTTTTTTTACAAAATAAAATCTCTCAATATGTCCATAGGCTCTACAAAAATAACATGGCATGTATGCATTGTATGAATGATCACGAGTCTTATGATTCTTACATACATATGTAATCCTATCTTTCATGATGCAATCATACGGGGTTATATTAAGACATTGGATGTGTGTGAGATGCAGACCTATGGTTGTATTCATGCATATATGGGATGTAAGAATGTATCATACCATCTTATCTAAGATGAGGCCTAAATGAATGAGAGTAGCATTTTCAATGTGCATAGAAGTTATGCCTATTGTTACCTAGGTAGTTTTGAGCTTTATGCCATACATGAATGCATCAAAGTTACCCTTATATAAAGATCCAAAACATGATGCAATATGCTCATGTGATTATTTAGGCAAAGATTCATCATTTAAAAGGTCTCCCTTAACAAAAATTGTCTTGGTATTGGAAGCTATTCTCCCACAAGTAAAACCAATTCCATGCCTATTGTTATATCTCTTCTGGACTCTTAACATGTTATATTATTTTTTACTTCCTTGAGTGAATTTTAATAATGATTCATTGATATAATTGATCTCCTTTTTCAATAACTCATTCTCATGCATTAAATCATGTTCATTATTATTATTAAGAACCGTACTCTTAGGGTCTACCATTTTAGACATGTCACACTTCAATTTTTCATTTTCAATTATGCATGTATCTAAAAGTTTCAAAGTCCCTTTATACTTTGAAAACAATTTCTTTCTTTATAAACTCAGGATTTTAGGCATTTAATTAATTCATTATATAAAAGTTCATCACCATAATCATCATCGGCATTACAAGATTTTGAGCAAAAGGGCACCTTATCATCATTATTGGCCATAAATCATATGTGAGCCACTTCTTTTGAATGCTTACGTATGGATGTTTACTTATCATTAACAACTTCAAACACCACACCTTTTCTTGTTAGAGCCACTTTCTCTTCATGTAATTCATTCATTTACATTTCATAAGTAAGGAGTATATAGCTATCGCTTATGCATCCCAAACTAGTGGTAAAGACCTAATTAATTTTCTCACCAATTTAAAATTATAGTAAGTCTTACCAAAACTTTTAACAGAATTAATAATATAAATAAAACTAGTTTACATTTGAGAAATTGATTCATTATATTCCATATGAAATAATTCATATTGACACACAAGCATGCTCACTTTGCTCTCTTTCACTTGATTGGTACTCTAGCATATAATTACAAGTGTGTACCATATCTCTTAAACTGTTTGACACATGCATACTCTATTAAATTTATTTTACATAGTGCACAAACAAAATATATATGGCTTTGCTATTCAAAGAAACAAGTTTCTTATCAGTAGAATCTCATTCTTCTTTTACCTTAGGAATCTTTTGATCATCTATTATTTTTGGTGGGTATAAATGGACCATTTGATACAATTTCCTATAAATCCACACTTTCAGTCATTAAAAAAAAACTCATCCTAGTATTCCAATAAAAATAGCCCTTTTTATCAAAGAATATGTCTCTACTAATATTTTGTCCCTCTTAGGTAAAAGAACCTAATACGTTCGAGTTTAACATTGTGACCTTTTTTCACTAATTTGATAGAAGTATAAGCTATATGAGTCCTAACTCTAGTTTCACGTGTTGGTCTCTATAGCACTTAGAGGGAAGTGAATTGGGTCTAATTGAAAATTTTCTATTTTCTTACTAATTGTAAAATTAGTAAACTGTTGACTTTAATGATTAAAATAACAGCGTTTTTCTCAAAAATAAAATGATTTCATTTTGTTATATACATAAGCTATTAATCGACTTTGCTTTCGTCGCCAATGATGCCATTTCCTTTCTCACTCCCCTTTTGTTTTCTTCCCTGTATATAAACCACCATCATTGTCCCTCTCCATCTCGATCAATATCTTCTCTATCCCTCCCTAACATCCCTATCCCAATAGTAATGCAAGACATGTAGGCATTGCTTTTCTTTACAGGCAAGACCTATCAATTTTGAATCCATAATATTGGTACTCAATAATTTCAAACTTCATAATTCAAGGTCATAATATGCTTTTTATGGAAATAGAGGGACATTACACCTTGGAAGAAAAATATAGTAGCTTTCAAGTTCATGTGGGTCAATCTTATTCATTTTTTATTACCATAGATCACATAATTACTAATTACTATATTATGACATGTGCTCGTTTTATGAATAAAACTTTGGAAAAGGGCTATTGATGTTGCCATCTTGCTTGAATTTAATTCCAAAGCACCAATATCTAGTCCTTTGGTCTAGTGTAATAACAGGTATCTACAAAAAATGGGCAGCAATTAATATAGATAAATATAAAGGCTTCATAGAAGTTATATTGCAAAACAAGAATGTAAAGTTTTCATATGGATGGCTACTCTCTCTTTTTTTTTTTTTTTTGGATAAGAAAGTTTTAATTTCTTATTTGCTTATTAATTATGATAGGAAATATATATATAGAAATTCACTTATGATCTAATTCAAATGTAGGATGGAGTTGAGAATTTGTACACAATTCAATGTGGGGTAATATAACAAGTGGGATATTATTTCTTATAACATCGTAGATGCAGAACTAAAAAAGCAGACTTAGAGAGCAAAAGATTCAATCTTATGAATATAAATAGTACCCTCATAAGAACTCGTGTCTTATATGAAGTCAAATGAAAAATCAATACTAAAAACTAACAGTAGCAAAAGCTACTACGATTAACAAGATCCTAATGTAGAACTAGTAATAGCATAAAAGAACCTCAATAGGAACATAAAGACATGTCTTTTTTCATCAATTAGATGTTTATAATTATAATTATTGAAATATGCAGAACTATATCCACGACGTGACTAGACATCAGGGAGGAATGGAGGAAACATTGGGCAAGATGGCGAGGGTAGATGGACGTTAAGTTTGTTATGGCACTAAGAGGGGGGATGAATTAGACTTTAAAAAATCCTTCACAAATCAAGAACAAATATACGCAGAAGCTTAAGAAATAATCCAAATTCACCAATCAAATAAATAATATAAGTTCAGAAAAATAAAGAACAGAGAAGAAAGAAGTATATCAGATTTATTCTGGTTCGGAGCTATCTACTTACCCCTACCTCCAGTCCCCAACACCACTCTTAAGATTTTGTTCTTATTACACTTTCAACAAGAATACATCGTTTCACTTACAATCCTTTTTCACAGGCTAAAGGAAAACCTTTCACTCAATTCTTTTTCTTAAACTCAAGCATATCCTCTCAAATTCTCATGATAATAATACAACAAAGAAAATACTTCACTCGATTTTACTTGGTGAATAAAAGAGGCTATGTAGAGAATGGATGCAAAAATGAAGCTAAACAAACTCACACAAAACAAACCACAAAATATAAACACACTCCTCGGATTTCTTATTAAAACACTTAAATATCTCTCAAGTATCTCACTCATTCAAGCACGTATAAACTTTGATAAAAGCTCTTTTTAACTCTATGTGACACTCGTAAAAACCCTATATTTAACACGTATAATAACCCCCTATTTATACTTAATTCTAAGTCATCTCTTAGTTGTACAATGGTCTTATATCTGTTGTCCAATGGGCAAAAGCAAGGATTTATTGTGTTACCGTTATGTAACCTGGTGAATCATGTTTTTATCCGCAATATTAGTAACATTCGATCAACTGATCATTATGGTTCGATTGACCAAGAGGCCTTCGCCTTGTGTTCGATTGACTGACCCAAGTCATTCGGTCTATTGACCTAATTCATTCGATCGATCGAGGTCTCGTTAGGTCAACCTATATCAAGACCAAATACGTGTTCTTCCGAATACACAAAGTTAAACCACTCAGTTTTTAAAACCTTTCTTTTAAACTCTAAATATCTTAACTTTGAGATAATAATTAAGAGGATAAAATTAAATAATTACAGAAACCTCTTGATTATTTACCTAAAAATATATTATAAGTTAGGTATGCATGAATAATCAATTATATGCCACTTAAAGCCACTAAAATAAAATTAAGTAAAGATTATTCTAAACAATACAAAAATCAACTTCTTCTAAACTTGTTCTTCAAACTTGAGTCTTCATATGATTTTCTATTGTGAACTTCGAGACTCTTCGAATGGTCAAACTTGAGCTTTGGCCAACCTGTCTTTCAACATACTTAAAAGTACAAACATTAGTAGTATAATTTGTTTTATCATTACCAAAATAAGGCGGAAATATCCTTGGTTCAACAATTTCCCTTGTTTTGGTTATGACAAATCCAAGTGATCTTACAAACATAATGAATGTTAAACAATAAATAAACTCCACCTAAATATTTTGAAATCAAGGAGTAATAATTTAAAATCATATTTGTAATTTTTAAATCTAATAACATAACTATCATCATATAACACATTGCTCATACACTTCCCCTTAATTTATGCATTAACCACTTCCCCTAATATAATTATACCAATAATATCACATTATTCTCCCCTTTTTTGGAATCATCAATAGGGTAAAATCAATCACACTGAAAGATGGGGATGGAGTAAAAAATATATCGAAAATAAAAAATACAACTATAGAGAGAAGTATAAGCCAAAAACTTTCATATAAAGGAGTCAATATCATAAATGAGAGAAATGTCATACATCAAAAGGGTAAAGGTAGAAACATTACATTGAAACAAAATAAGCAAAACAAAAAGATCCCCTAAGAATCTAAAGGAGGCAAAGGAGGAGGCCGGGATAGAAGCTCGCAAAGTAAGGTGTTCTGCTCACGAAGTAGAGCAGTATGCTCACAAAGCAAGGTGGAATGCTCATCAAACTGACTTATCACGTTATCAACTTTGTGATGAAGGGAAGTGATATCAACTTCAATATCATAAGGAGTATTAGAAGGTGAAAAGAAGTCGATCTAACAGAGGTGCCTTCATCACCAAGGTGCTTAGAAGTAGGATGAGTCAGAGTAAGAGCTGCCATATCATCGTCAACATGAGGAATAGGAGTGGCAGAACGTTGTTTCTAATAAGGTCGAGTCATATGATCTTCAAAAATTTAAAAACCCATGCACTTAAGGGAATTTTGATCAAAGAAGGATAAGGACTCAAAATCATCTTCCATATGAGGAATATGAAAATAATGGAAAATGAGAACAAAAATCAAAGGATATGGCAGGTGTTAGCCCCTTTTCTTGCCTAAAAAACAATGAACCATGTTATGCAAGATGAAATCACCCAAATGGAGTTTCTTACCAAGCATTAAAGTAAACAAAAATCACAAATCATCATAACCTAGGTTATTGTAATGACCACTAGAAGAAAGAAAATTGTATTTGATAAATACATGATGGAATTTGGGTATGGCACTTATAGCTAGCACATCCTTTGGTTTTTCAGAATGTTTTCTTCACTCAATAACTCAAAAATGATTTGAACTCTCTTGGCCATAGAGTGGGTGCCATCAAACATTGACATACAATCATAGTGAGAAAACACAAGAGGAATGGGAATGCTAATAATGTTGTTTATAATGTCTCTTGATAGATGAATGGGGACAGTTTCTACTTTAGATAAGATGGTATACTCATCATTCTCTTTTACTTCTCTAAGGTTACAATAAAAGAGTTTTACAGTTGTGGAACAAGTTTCAACTATAAGAGTGAGAAGGGGTTCCCACCTTTGATTAAGAAAAAACTAGGTAATGCCATTTTCTTTCAAGAAGTCTAGAAGTGCAGGAGCAATAAAGCGATTTTCTGATAATTTCCTAGAGGCATAGTCTTGGAATTGATTAAAATCAATATCTAGGTAGTCACTATCTCTACTAGCTTGAGATCTCCTACTCTTAGAGGTACTACCACCTCGAGTCCTAACCATGGTGATAAACTAAGATAGTAAGGATAAAAACAAAGGTAGATCTAGAAGATTGACAATAAATACCTAGAAGGGCTCTAAGAATGGATAAAGTGCATGAGTAATACCAATTGTTAGAGTCAATAACACAACCTGTAGACATGAAAGATCATGGATGACAAAGAGTGTGAACGATTTCAAAACCTAAGCCATTTCTTATATGCATGTTATGCATATGAGAGATTTTATAAAAGACATTTAAAGACTTCAAAACATTCTAAACAGCTTACTAAAACATCCTTTAAAAGGTGAAAAAAAAATTTATTAAAATCTAGAGAGCATTAAATCATAAATAAATTCAACCAATTGAATTTATGCATTTTAAAAACAAAATTTCTAATTGAATAGAGAATTAATAAAATGAAAAACCCATTTAGAATAAAGAAATGACTTAAAAGAGAAATTTTTATTGAACAGAAACTTTTAATTGGAGAAACAGTTCCTTAATTTTGCGAAAATCAATTAATTGACTTATAAAATTGCATAAACCTTAGACACAAATCCTAAAATTGGGAAAAATATTAAATTAAATTAATTTAGTGAAATTTATCGACCAAATATCTTAAATAGATATTTAATTGACTTTCTAACACTTTAATTTTTATTGAAAACATGATAATTTAACAAGAAATTCAAATAAACCCTACTTTGTAAATATAAAAATTGGGAAAAACAAAAATAAATTAAATTAGATGAAATTGACTTTACAAAAACCTTAGATAAGTACCTAATTGAAGTTTAAAATGATCAATTTTAAGAAAATCATAAAAATTAAGCAGAAATTCGTATAAACCCTAATCACAAAATCTGAAATTGAAAAAAAAAAAAATTGAGTGTATGAATATGCAATTAAATGTCCTAAGCACCTAATTATACTTCTAATTGCAAGAAAACCCAAGAAAATCAGGCTAACTTCTCAATTCCATGCAAAATTCCCAAATCCGAAACCTTAGAAAGCTATAAATCCAAAAAATGATAAACTTAGGGACAATTGAGGCTAAACAAGAGAGGACTTTGATTCAAAATATTACCAAGAGCACAGAGATAGCTTTGTCATCACTTGAAGCCTGCCGGAGGTGGAGGAACACAGAGGGAAGGTGTCAAAGATGAGGAGGAGATGCAAGGAGAGCTCATTTAAGAAGACAGGAGGGATGAAGGAGTTACACAAGGCCTTAAAAGCTAAAATCTAGTGTTTTGGTGGCTCAAAGGCTCAAGAAGAGCATCGTAGAATCTTGGGGAGTCAGTGGTAATGGAAAAAGAAGAGGGAGAGAAGAGAAAGATGAGAATGAGAGAAACAAAAAGAGGGGGTTGGTTAAGTCGCAAAATTTTTAAGATCGGTCAATCAAATCACTAACATTAGTCGACCGATAGTTAATTAACCAAAGAGACCATTAGGTTGATTAAAAGGTCACAAACGTCAATAACAATCCAAAAAATCACACAATAATTCAAATCACTTCTAACCCATATTTCACATACCTATATACATTTCACAATAATAAAGTACCTTTTAAATTATTGTTCGCTATATCTTTATCGAGTATTTTTCACTTGGTTTAATAATGGCTATTTCTTTTCATTCTTTAAGGTAACTATAAAATAAAAATTTAATGGACCTTTAGTACTTATATCATCTTAGGTCCATGAGTTTTAGTGTATCTTTTACAATAATTTTATAACACATTGACATTCCTCAATCGATCATAACAAAAATATTTTACATGTCCTTACCTTTCACAATATGAGTAAAATAAAGGAGTCAAAATTCTATATGCATTTCTAAGCCTATAATCATGATAGAACCTTTGTTGAGAAGGTTGTCTTGGTTGGCTAAATGTTTTTTGATGATGAATTTTACTTCTAGATTTTTTAGAATAAATGTATGCATTATGCTTTGTTTAAGTTCTACCTTATGATGGATTTTAACCAAAATTAGGACTATCATCTTCCAAGTTCTTACCCTTTACAAAAATGGTTTTACTAGATGATGCTCCATTATATCCTAAACCATGTTTTTTATTACCCATGTTTTAAATACTTAACATGGTTTCTAACTTTTCTTTACCTTTTGTAAGTTTTGATAATGATTCTTTAAGGGATTCATCTTCCTTATTTAAGGCCATATTTTCATTCAAAAGATCATTGTTATCCTTATTAATTGAATTCATGTCTTTTCTAAGGTTATCAATTTCTAATTGGTATTTATTTATCATTTTCATGGATTCCTCATTTTGTCATGCAGTTTCTTCTTTTTCTTAGCTAAATCTTCTATGAATTCTAAAAGTTCTTCTTATGTATACTCAAATTCACATTCATCATTAGAGTTAAGGATACTTACCTCATTGTGAGTTACAAAGAACATGTTTGCTATTTCTTCTTTTTCATATTTGCTTGACTCGTTCTATGTCACTTTTAGTGCTTTCTTTTTGTAATTCTTGTTTTTCTTCCTTTCCTTTTTTTCTTCTTGTTCGTCTTTTTGAAGATGTGAGCAATGTGACCTCAAATGTCCTTTTTCACCACATTCAAAACATGTTACAATAGATAATTTTGTCTTAGAATACTTGCCTTCTTTCCTATAGATTGGAGTTTTTGTTTGAATGAGCTTTCTTAAGCCTCTTATATGAGTGCAACAAATTCTTCTTCACCACTTCCATAGGATGATTCTTCATGCTTATTACTATCTATCTTTTTTCATTACTTTAAACATGATATTGTTATTTTTAGGTGCAGCATCTTCTTCTTATATGTCTTTTAATACCATCTCGTGTGTAATTACCGATCCAACGAGCTCGTTGAGAGATAGGACATTAAGCTCTTTTGCTTCTTAAATTGCTATTACCATAGGCTGCCAAGACTTTGGTAGAGACCTTAGAATTTTCCTAGCAAGCTCAATATTTGAATAGGCCTTACTTAGATCCTTTAAACCATTAACATTATTGTTAAATCAAGCATACATCGTAGAGATATTTTCATCATGCGGCATTTTAAACAATTCAAACTATTAAGTAAGCATGTTAATTTTTATTTCTTTCAATTGATTCATGCCTTCATGTGTAATTTCTATTGTATGCCAAATGTCATATACAGTGTCACATATTGAAATTCTATTAAACTCTTCTATGCTAAGAGCATAAAATAAAATATTCATGACTCTACTATTTAAAGGAGCTAATTTCTTTTCTGCTACATTTAGTTCATTATTTTTCTAAATCACAAGCTCATTTCCTACAAGTTTTGACGGTAATGTGGTTTGTTCATAAACGACAAACCAAAGATCTATACTTTCACTTCTTAAATAGTGTCTCATACTAGTTTTCCAATACAAATAATTGTTTCCATCAAAATAAGGTTCTCTATGTGTGTTTTGTCCTTCAAGGGTAGAAGAAGAGGAGGTTAAGTTATGCCTCATATGTTCCATATAATCTTTATTCACTAATTTTTTGGAATTAATCTAGTAATAAAGTGGAGTATATTTAAAACTCCAAGTATTGACCCCACAAAGAAGTTTATATGATGTAAGTACTAGGTCAATCGGATTACAATTATCTAGAGAACACTTAACTTTATGATTTAAGAAAATAAATAACTAAAAGCTAATCTAAAAAGCTTAGAAAAATTCCAGTCAATTGTAAAAGAGTCACAAATTTCTTTTCCAAAATTATTCAGTTAAGCTTTAGTGGTTGATAATTTAATTGATGGATCAGCGATGCTTAATCTAGGGTATCTTCACTAAATCAAGATAGCGCTATGGTTAAGATACTAGCTTATCTCTATTAGTCATGTCCTGAAGTTTGGCTAAGCTTCATACTTAGGTAATAGTATTAAAGCTTAAGAAGTCTAATCTTAAATGTCTATAATTCAAGACTAGCATCCTCATGATTAATTGGGTCTTTGATTATTTCACCAATTTAAATCACATTATTTATTGATTTTTCTAATAACCTAGGTAGAGATTGTCGGATCCTAGATTATCTTATGGTAATATCCTAAGTGATCAGTTCAAAACAAGCATTAAGCATTCAATAATCAAAAATCAATTCATTAATCATGCATTAACAATTAATTACTATAATAAATCATCTATAAACACATTTAACAACTCAACTAAACTGAACATTAACATTAAACATATAAATTAATCAAATCATATAAGAACATGAACTTAAGCAACAATACTTTGATTAATTCAACATAATAACAATAATACACGAAATTAGGAGTTTAGAATGAACCAAATCACATCCCTGGATGATTATCTAACTTTGAACAATGTCATTACAACTGCTGGAACTTCAAACAACCTAAAATTCTCAAATTATAAAAGATTAAAAATAAAAACAATCTAAAACTACTTGATCTGAAAAACTACTAAAAACGAAGGTGTTTGATGCCTAAATCTACTTACTTAGACGTCCAGAAGAGGCCTCAATTTATAGGGAAGGTTCAACTGTAAGTGGAGGAAGAAGACAACTATAATTGTTGAAGAAATGGATTGAAAAGCACTTCAGATGACCTTCAACGATGGTCCACTAACCTACGACGACACCATGTGCATCTTATAACAGCACTGTGGGAGCCCGTCATTATAAGTTGACTTTTAATTTGACTTTTGACAAAACTTCCATATTTTTACTCCAATCTCCATCTTTAAGCTTCATCCTGCAAAGTAAACATAATAACACGTAAATTGAACATTTAAGCACTAAAATAGGGTTAAATTAACATCAATAACAATAAAAAATACTATAAATTTAACCCCTAACAACTCCCCCACACTTAAATTTTTGCTTGTCTTCAAGCAAACCAATCATTCAACTTTCTCAAAGTAGTATATAATTATAGGAGTATTAATTCAAGATTAACAACATCATTATTGAAAATGTTTTTTGAATCTTTCAAAAATATTGACTCATCGAAATGTTATATAATCAATTAATCATATCAATTCGTAAATGATGTTAAACCATTTAATTCTTTTTCAATCTTCAACCTAAATCACATAAATCAATTCCACATGTAAAAAGAAAATATAATAATTTTAATACATCAATCTTTTAAACACTTTCACATTCTTTATTTAACAAATTAGTTAGTTAACTAATTAATTAAATATGTGAGCAACTTGGTTGAGAAGTAATTCAATCTTTTGACGCAAAGGTAAACAATTTGCCGTGAACAACCCCCGTTTACTCAATTGAGTTACATCGAATCAATTATTAATTAGCACTACTCATAACTTCAACCTTATACACATATATATTGCTTGTTTTTTATTTTTTATTTTATTTTATTTTTCTTTTTTCTTTCTTTTCCCTTTTTTTAATATACATATATGTATAATATTAGAAATTAGGGAGTGAAATCTGCTCACTTATTTAATTAACTATGTTATTTATTTATTTATTTATTCTAATAATAAAAGTGATTTAAAAGAAGTTACCAACTTACTCACTAAGATGCATTTTATATGTGGAATATCATTCTAATTATCAGATATCCGTTATCTAAATTCTGAAATGAGTTAAAAGCCTTTAGTCATTAATAGTCAAAATTAATCATATAACATTTCAAATTTTCAAAATAATTAAATTCAAAAGAAAACATGGACAATAATAAGCATCAAAATCAAAAATATTTTCACAAATTATAGACTAGCAAAAGAAAATCAAGAAATTGATATACTATCAGACAATAAATACTTAAGTGTACTCAAGACATATATCCTTCCCCCACACTTAAATTGAGCATTGTCCTCAATGTTTATAAATTCAACAAAGTAAGCTCAAAATGTGAGAGAAAGAAAAAGAATAAACCTAGATAAAGATATGATTATGCAAGCAATCCTTCAATATAAATTATAGCCATCTGAAAATTAAGGACAAAAGCTCAAAGCATCAGAAATAAAAGAAAACACAAAAAAAAAACAAACACACCAAAATACACTAAAATAAAACACACCAAAAGTATCAAAAAGCATACTAATTTATTAAAAGTATATGAAATCCTACTTCTATGGTTGGGTTGCCTCCCAAAAAGTGTTTCTTTAAGGTCTTCTAGCTAGACCTTAACATTAGGGAATTTTCAACCTAAGCTTTAAGCCAACACCTAACTTCTCATCCTCATCCTTTGAATAATGACAAAGCAATTTTTAAAGAGTTCCTATACCAATCAGAAAGGTCCTGACTTCATAAGTCTCACCCTTGTCAAAGCATTTTGGAAAAAATTCTATGTATCTAACTCTCGCTCGTGAATCAAAAGCTGAAATACCTATGAAATCTACGCTCTCATATGCTACCTTGGACTATTCATCTATCTTATTTTCAACAACCTGGAATTGATGCTCACATTCAACAATTTCAAATTTTGATTTACCTAAAGATGTTGTTGACTCACCACTCTCACTTGCTAGCTTAATTGACTCTATATGATCAATTTCCCTAATTGGTTCTAAAATTTTCTCTATAGTCCTTTGATCATGCTCAGGCTAAGAAGGATTTTCTAAATGTGAAATGAATGCAGTCTTATTAAGCCAAGAATAATTAGGATGATCCATCCAACTAGCGGTACACTCATCTATACACTCAGGATACTGTTGACTAGGAAAATATGAAGGTTGTTTAAAAGAAGTTGGATTAAGCCAAGAGTAATCAGGATAATCCTCAAATTCAAGGATATAGGTTCCAACTATCGCCCGAGTTAATTTCAACTTCAAGCTCATACCATTATTAATCATACCAATGGTCTTGTTGCCTTCACATCTTCTTGATAACTTAAGTAAGCTACCAAAAGATATCCCAACACATGAACAAAGATGACAATAAAAACAAAACAAAGAAAGAAACTGATAAAAGAAACATAAAACATAAAGAGAACATAGTAAATAAAATAACGCAAACAACAAAACAAACTCTAGAGTAATTGACACCGATATATCCTTAATATTACAATTGACTCTGTGTCACACTCTGTAAAAACTCTATGTTTAATACATACAACAATCCTCTATTTATACTTAATTCTAAGTCATCTATCTATTGTACAACCGTCTTATATCTGTTCTAAGTCATGATGGATTTTCATACGAGCCTATGTGAGGAATTTATCCTATATGACTCCCTTTTAAAGTCATTTCATTTTCTTTGTTGTATGTGGTACTCCCCTAAGGAGATTACCTTTAGAACTTACTCTGAACCAGTTTGAAACAACTAGATGCATGTTATAGGGAAAGAATCAAGGCCTTCTTAGCTTTTAAAACCTTGGCTTAAATGACCCACTTGATTCATTATCCTTTGAAACCCCTTTTAAGCCTTTAACATTTTTTGTTTCTTGAAGTAAACATCTTATATTAAAAACTTGAAAACTCCATTAGCCTTTCCCCAATCACAAGTCTAATAAAGTGCTAAGTGAGCATTAGTTTAGGACATTGCAGTTACATTTTATTCTGATATGATTTTAGAGGTACTTATACTCATGTTGTGCATTATATATAGCTGCTCCTATTGTTTCCTTATTATTAAAAAAACAAAAAGAAAAGAAAGAATCAAATATAGTAGTAATAAGTAGTAATAAGCAGTTAGTTATATTCACATGCATATCTCAGAAGTTATATTTGGTTGTCCCTTTACACTTAATGCTTTATAAACACTTTTGATAAATCCTTTGACCATTTTAACTCACCTTAACCTAAGCCCATTACAACCATGAACAACAGTCCTTTTGATCCATGATAGCATGTAATCTATGTGGAAGAAAATTGATGAATTTGCAAGCCTATGGTAGTGTGATCCCCT
>JAOXYD010232601.1:0-17845 GCA_028565735.1 Pinacopodium congolense
TAGTAAGACAATGCAGGAATTTGGAGACTTTGTTAATACCAAACTAAATATCAGGGCAGATGAGGCAAAGATATTATAGGCCACCAACTGTGATTCTATATTTAGTTGGGTTTGATAGTGAGATTCCATAGTTTTGGAGAGGAGTAAGGTTGGAGTCATCAGGGTTGGTGAGGGTTTAGATTTATTTGTTTTAGGTAAGGAGAAGACCATTTAATATGGTAATGGTTTCAATTCCAAGAAAGCAGTGAGGGGTACCGAGATCTTTGATGGAGAATGCATCATGCAAGCTATCAATGAGGATGGTAATAAAGGATTATGAGGAGCCAATAACGAGGACATCATCCACATAAACCAAAAGAAAAGTGGTATAAGTGGAAGTAGTGTGAATAAATAGAGAGGTATCGGATTTGGATTGAGTGAACTGGAGATCTAAGAGTTTATGACTTAGGTATTGAAACTAGGAACGAGGAGCTTGCTTTAAACTATAAAGATCTTTATGAAGGTGACAAACATAGTTGGGATGTTGAGGATTTATAAAACCTGGTGATTGAAGCATGTAAACTGGGTATTGGAGATTTCCATGAAGGAAGGTATTGTTAAAGTCTAATTGAAGGATGGGCCAAGAATAGGAGAGAGCAATGGTGAGAATTATGCGAATGGTTTTTAGTTTAATAACAGGACTAAAGGTATCAGTATAGTCAATATTAAGTAATTGGTGACAACCTTTTGTGACTAGGCGGGCTTTGTAATGATTTGATGTCCCATCAGGGTTTTTTTTTGGTTCGGAAGACCCATTTTCATCCTATTCTATTGGCGTTGGTTGGTGGTGGGACAAGGGTTTAGGTCTTACTTTGATGGAAAGCTTGAATTCATTAAGTATAGCCTAACATCAATGGGGGATTTTTTTTACTTGTGTATAGCAAGTGGGGTCAAGAGAATCAGGTGATTAGTTAGTGGTATAAAAAGTAACATAGTTTTGAAATTTTCTTTATTTTCGAGTATTTGTGCGAGTGCGGATTGTCATGGGATGATGGATTTGTTAAGATGGTTGGGTGGGTAAGGGTGGTTATGGTGATGATTGATGGTGTAATGATGGTTAAGTAGATAATGGACGTGGGTGTAGTGATAAAGGTAAGTTGATTGTAGGAGGTGAGTGTAATAGAGGTGGTAAAGTGGTGAGGCCATTGTATGAAAATTGGATCAACGAAATGAACATATCGAAAGAGATGGCTTTTATTTGTGTTTTGGATTAAGACAATAACATTTATGTTGTGAAGAATACCTGAGAAAGATGCATGGTTTTAACTAAGGAGTGAAGTTAATAGACTATGTTGAGCTAAGAAAGGGAAAGTAAGCAAATCCAAAAACTCTAAAATGAGTAAGATTGGGTGTGGTGAGGAATAGGAATTCATGAGATGATTTATAGAGGAGCACTGGTATAGGAAGAAGATTTATTAGATAGATGGTTATTGATAAGGCTTCAAACCAGAAGGTTTTTGGTAGTGATGCATGGAGTAGTATGGTAAGACCTGTTTCAATAATGTTTAGAATTTTGTATTTAGCAACATCATTTTTTTGGGTGGTGTGTGGATAAGAAATCTAGTTGATTATACCATGAGTAGATGTGTACTGCACAAAGGGTCCTTTAACTAGTTCAGGTGCACTATTTATTTGTTACTTTAATTGTTGTGGAAAGTAGGTTTTCATGAGTGGTTTTGAAATGATGAAATTGATCAAGGGCTTGTGATTTATGAGTTAATGAGTATATCCATGTGAAACGACTATAATCATTAATAAAGATGATAAAGTATCGATAACTAGAAAAGATAAAGTTGGAGAGGGGCACTAAATATCACAATGAATAAGTTGTAATGAAGCAGTTGATATGTATGAGAACGAAGAAAAAGGGAGTTTAGTACTTTTACCTTAAAGACATAAAGTACAAGGTGTTATTACATAAGGTTTATTAGAAAGACTTCGAAAAAAACTAGAGACTGTGGTATAATGGAGTTGACCAAGTCTTTGATACCAAATGTTAGAAGGCACTGTATGAGCAATAAAGGCAATTGGGTTATGAAATGTGAGAGGAATCTGCATGGGGTAGAGATTGTTGTGGATATTACCCTTAAGAAGTGATGTCCTGGTTTCTATATCCTTCACAACATAACCAAAGGGATTAAATTCAATTGACCATGAATTATCAGTGAAAAATTAACCAACAGGCAAAAGATTGACAATTATTAGTGAAGCAAGCAAAGCATTATTAAGGTAAAGAGGTTTTAGATGATGGATAAGTGTAAATGTGCCAGTAGAAGTTATAGAAAGAGTATTTCTATTACTAACAAGCACTTGATTTGTTCCATTGCTAGGTTTTGCACTATCTAGGAGTTGTAGATCAGATGTCATGTGAGTAAAAGCACCAGTGTCTGGAAGCCATTCATTTATATTATTAGTAGTGATGTTTTTATGTTTTGGTGGCTCATTTATGCTCACAACATAAAAAGCCATTGTGAGATGTGATTGGGTTAGGGTATGGTTAGGCATTTCTATAGTTAGTGTATCAAAAATTACACTTACGGCATTATAACCTTTTTGTAACATATTTGACAAGTACGTGGGTTATGATTATAGTTAGATCTTATAGTAGGGTTGGGATGAAAATAATGATATTGGATCAAGGGATATGGTCTAGACTTGGTTGGATAATAGAGGGAGTGTGGCTGGTGGACTTGAGAGGCATTAGAGTGGGCAAGGTAAGGTTGGTGAGTGGTGTGGGCTGGAGGAGGGTCGATGCCGACCCAAATCTCAAAGTATTTGATTTAGGAAAGGTTTGTAGATTAGGGTTAGAGAAACAGTGAGAAGGGTGGCCCTTTCTTCATCAGTTGCATCAAGAATTTTCTGCTTGTGGTGTCGACAGCGAAGGCAGCATCGAGGGAGGGGGAGGCAGTTCGTGATACAGCATTAATCACTGTCCATGGAGAAGGAGTTTTACTCGGAGCTCAACGAATGAAGTTCAGGTTTGGTAATTCTTGATGGTGGTGACAAAAGTTTCGTAATTGGGTAGTAGATCGGTGAGAGAGAGCACGAACATATCTTCATCTAGATTTGAGTTGCCAATTGCAACGAGATCCTATACTATAGAGGATAGAACTGTGAGATATTCAGAGATGGAAGAATTACCCTTCTTGGTGGTGTGCAATTGGTGGCAAAGAAGAGAGAGTAGGACTATTGTCTGTTGCAAAAAATTAGTCTTCAGTTGGGTATATAGCTAGTAGGCAGTGGTATACCCAAGTGCCAAAGAAGACTTTGTCGGGGACAAGGTAGCAGTTCGCGCATAATAAACCAATCCATCTTGTTTGTCTCATTTGAGAGATTCAAGAGATTGTTGAGAAGAAGCCAGCGATGTCGTGGCTGATGGTAGTGGTGGAGCTAGCATACCGTCGATATGGCCCAATAAGTTACAGGTACGTAGTATTATCCAGACTTGATTTCTCTAAACTAAGTAATTGGAGTTGTCTAAGATAGTAGTTATGAAATTTGTGATGTTTTGAAAGGGAAAGATCAGTATTGGTGGTGAGTTCAGTGATTGATGTATTTGTTGGGTAGCCATTGGCAGAGGTTGTGATTTGGGTGTGTGGGAGCCATGTAGGTAAGGACTGTGATGGAGGTCTATAAAGGAAATTGCAAAAGGTGTGGGCTGGGTGTTTAGGAAAAAAAAGTTAGGATGTGGACTCTGATACCATGAAGAAGTAGTATAGAAAGATGTTTGTTGTGTATTTTACTAGAGAATTGTATAGCTATTTATTCAAAAGACAAAGGTATAAACTTAGAAATATAATTATACAATGGAAGATTTGTAGGCTATAATTGTATTGCTAAAATCATGGTGGTTAAATGTTGTAGCTGAATCAAAGGCAGAATATGTTATGGGTTATCATATTCTTTCTCAATACTTGTTACGTTATTTGGGTGCTAAAAGCGCTTCCGTGGTCTGGTTAAACCTTCTCCCAAGTTTCATTTCCCATGCTTATTGCTACAAGAGCGAGGTAGGACTTTAATCTTTGGTCTTCTGATACGGAATTGAATAACCCTCTTGCCATCCCTTGAGCATGAAACCAAGCCTTGCTTTTTGCGACGTGGGATCAGCTGTAATAGTACCTCTTGTGAAGCATCTACCTGATACACGTGAGCACGTTAAGACCATAAAAATTATGTATATATATATAGAAAATTGGGAAAGAATGTCTTGGGCCATTCTGCTGTCTACAGTAAACTCTGGGATGACGTGGGAACAGTTTCATTGGCATTAGCTATAAGTTATTAAAGTGAAGAAATGCGAAATAGTAAAAACTAACCTCATCAAGAGCGCAGCCAATATGAGCAGTGTACTTGCATTTCTCACAATAATAAACAGCATGATTTGCGTTTCTTAGTTCCTCGCAGGCATGACAATATTCGTCCTTATAATATTCGCTGAAAACCGAGTACTCTAGAGTGAGAGGATGACAATGGCACTGACTCCTGACTTTCTTTGGTATGGGGATGCACCTCAAATGAAGATTAATCTCACACTCCAAGCAGCGGTAGAATGAATCTTTACAATCTCGGTCGCAAGCCATGCACTTAAAATTTAAGTTTCCTCTATTTATTTCATTGAACAGCATGCCATAATAATGGTACCTTAAGTCCATTGCTAAAAAACAATAAAACTTGTGCGCGTGATTCTTCAACTTGATAGAGGACGTTAGGTAATTGGCACATGTGTAATGGATATGGAATTCGCATTCATCGCATGTATAGATTTCCTGAAGTAAGGATGAGTCATACAAGTTGCAGGCTTTGCATTTCTGCACCTTCTTCAAACCCAGCATACGCCACTGGAGGGAGTGTTGGGGGTGAAATTGATGTTTTATTTCTTCTGGTGCCTTTCTGCATGATTTATGAATGAAGAAAGCACAGTTAAGACAACAAAAGAATGGGCCTGATATAGACATCAAGCAAATCTGACATGCAATGAAATCTTCTGTAGTGCAATTGGCGAGTGTGAGTTTATGGTAATGGCTATGATGGGAAATTGAAACATTTCCCTGTTCGGGTTTTTGGCAATGATCATCTCTTCCAGAAGAAACACATTTTAAGTCGAGGATGAAATGGCAATCTTCACACCGATAGTATGCTTCATCCCTTGAAATATTCAGACATCGATTACATACATAATATTCACCAGCATACTGAACACGGAAGAAATCTAGAGGATGCGAGTGAAAAGGGTGTCGAATCTTTGGTGGAAATTCGGCACATAATTTGTGGAAGATGATATTGCAAAATTGACAAGTATAAACCAAACCCCAACAGTTTCCCTTGCATGCATAGCAATTAGTTTCGTTAGACAAATCTAGTTCGTGAGAGATCATAGTATGCTCATTGTCAAAATCTTCTATCTGCATTGTGAGAAAAAGCATGTTAGATTTTACAAACAAACTAGTATGTGATAATTTATGTTGAGAAATAAACTGTAAGACAGAGATTAAAGATAAATAAAGAACAAGAACACACATATTTAACGAGATTAAAAAACCTTATATTTCTTACATTCCGACATCCTCAAGAGGGGAGCGGCTTTAATTTATATTATTTAATTAAAAATAATAGAGTATATTAAATTTTATAAAAACCATTAAAAATGAAAACTCATTTACCAGTATATATACTAGCCTCATATATAACAATATATTTTCTAAAAGGTCAATTTTAAAAAATTGTAATTTATCTAGATAAGTCTAGAAACTATAAGATTTTCTATTTTTAAAGAGAACCTTAAAAAGACATCAAAATTAGTTAATAGTTTGAATAAAACAAAATTTAAAGAATAACACTAAGATACTAATTGGAGAAGCTTATAAATAAGTTTTAGTATGTTAATAACAATAATAAAAGCAACAACTATTAAGAGTTTTACTTCAAAGTCAATCGCTCCAACAGTCTCTTTCATATTCATCATATTCGAATTCCAACATTGATATTCTACAAGTTTGTCAAACCTAATTATACTGGCTTTCACAAGTTCATCATCTTCTAACATCACTACTAAGTTATACTCAAACATCTGTCACTATTTTATTAAAAAAATATGCATTTTCAAAAAATAAGTCTACCGCTATTTCTGAAATAAAAAAATATATATAAAGCATTTGATGAAGACATTATATGTCTCTTAACATTTATAAGACACTGAGGAGGAAGATATGCAGTAACAAATAAAGAAGAACTAGCAATATAAATGAAAATAGAATAAAATGAGATAAAAAAATAAGTAAAAGAAAACCAAAACATTATCATACATTCAGGAATGCGTGGTAAAAATAAATTTTCTAAAACAAAATATGGAAACAAAGACATCAGAAAATAAAAGGAGATTTAAAGAGTGAGTGCAAAGTCACTAACAAGATAATGTCTACCAAGCTTCAATTTTACGAAAACATTATGACAATTTAATAATGAAGGAAGAAGAATATATTTAGTTATTTTTCATATCTTAAATATTATTGATAAAATTAAAAATTATGTAGACATACTAAAAGAGAATAATGTCAAAGCAACAGATTGCGAAGCCTTTCCCAAAAATTTGTTCAGTCAAAACCAAGAGATTGCAAAGCCTTTCCCAAAAATTTGTTCATCTGCCAGCTACTATGGAATATTTAGAAATTTATCTAAATTTAGGATGAATTTTTTCAAAAGATGATGGAGACAATAAAAATGGCAATCTTATTCAAAATACAATAAAAAGAAGAGCATTGAATAACCAGTTCAGGAGGAAAGCAATTATCAAAATTGATTAATAAAAAAACTGCACTCTTAATGCAATCTATGAAAGAAAAATAATGATGATGCAAATTTTGATATTTTTAAAAGTGGGAAATGCAAAAGGCATATTAATTTTTTTTAAATGGCTCATCATCTTTTTAAGAGCAAGAATTAAGCTCTCACTTATGACACATGTTCATATACGTTATAGGCGTCAATATAATAAAAAAGAACACATATCATGCATTCACAAATTCTAGGCCACGACAGAGATGGCACATCATTTCTATTAATTTCCAGAAGAGAGCTCCTAACCATTCATATATCTAAAGAAGAATTAGAAATGTGGCATCAAAACTAGAGGTCTCATTATCCTAGCACTAATACATGAGATGGTTTTTTTTTTTTTTTTTGTGATCACGGTGATGCTGATTTTTTTTTTTTCTTAAAACAAAGCTAAAAGAGTAAGCCCTAAAGTAAATGGGTTGGAAAGAAGGCAAAACTACCCATTAAGGACACCTAAAACACATTAATTCTCACAATTTGCATCTCTCTAAGAAAAATAAGAGCAAAAGACATGTTAATACTGGATAATCAAGGCATATGGATGGTGATGCATCCTAATTCTTAATTTTTAAACACAAAGATGGAGGATTTACCATATTTTTTTATACAATATCAAGTGTAAAATAAATAACATTGGTAAAGCTAGTTACAAAGATCATATTATGATTGGTAATATGCTTTTAGTTAATGAGTCGAAGGTTTTAAGTGTTTTTCAATTATATGAAAAAAATTTTAAGATATGTTTTTAGGGAATAATCTCTCCAACCAAAATATGAAGCATTTATATCTATAACTAAAGATCCATGGATTTAGCATGGGAGTTGAGATATGTAAGCATGCTCAACTCTAACAATTTATCAATGACCTTTTTTAGCAATATGAGGTTTTGGAGCTTGTCAAATTGGGAAGTAATCTAAAAGCCCATTTAAAAGCATAAAGTCAAGAACTTCTAGAGTTTTGTAGTTAGTTCATATTGATTCGTGCCCTACTAGAATTTTTAGGTTAGAAGGTAAATTTACGTATTGTTCATTGTAAATGATTTAATAGGTTGACATAGGTCTTGTTCATAGCTAGGAAAGATGAATGCTTAGGTACATTTTATTAAGAGAGTTCAAAATGAAAAAGAACTCTCCAAATATTGATCATAGTATGGACTTTGAGAACAAAAATGTTGAAACTCTTCTATGAAGATAATGGTATTTTTATCAAGTTCTCTACTCCTAAAAACCTTTACAAATGGAGTTGTTGGGGAAAAAATAGAATATTACAAGATATTATTAGGAAAGTGATGAATAAGAATATTACATCCTAAAATGCTACTAGATGGAAGCTATATTAACTGTAAGTCACATTTCTAACACAGTCTATATAAGACTAATTATAAGTAAAACATCATATAAGTTTTATATGGAAAGAAATCAAAGATTAGTTATGTCAAAGTGTTTCGTTGAAAATTTTAAGTTTTTAATATTAAATATAACTTAGGAAAGTTTTATTCTAAAGAGGATGATGGTATTTTTCTTAGTTATTTTATAACTAGAAAAGCATTTTTAATAAGGAAAGTCTTGTTGCTAAGGAGTCCATGCATGTTGTTTTGATGAATCTAAACTCTTTCTTCCAAAAATTTTCTTGAAGATAATAATGTAAGTCTCTCCAAAGATCTCTCAAAATTTTCCTTTGAAGAAAACAAGAATAATTATCAAGACAACTTACATAAGCTAAGGAAGAATAATTTTCTTCTGAGTGAGGGAGATAAAAATAGTAAGTAACTTCTAAGATAATGAAAATTCTAGAATAATTAATTTATGAATCGAATCATAATTGATATTCAACAAGGATGAGCATTATATCTTATCTTACAAATATATTTCGTCTTACTTCCATTCATCAAGTTAAGTAAGACTATGAAAAATGCCTTAGTGATGAGAGAAGGTTTCATATTATAAATGAGATTTGATACAATTTAAGTTAAGTGTGGTATGGAGCCTAGTGATCAAGCTTCAAAGAGCAAATCAAACGCTATTTTAGGAAGCTAATTGGACACATAGGAAGACTAAGCATTAGTTAACATGGTCTTGGTTAATGATAAAGGGGTTTTTATATATAGTTTGAGCCTTAATTTGTTATGATTTAAATCTAATTTTATTAATTTTAGTAATTATTTAATTTAATTTAATTAGATTTTTATCTTTGTTTTAATTTTTAGAAAATTACCATTTATTGATAGAATTTAAGGGACTTAAGCAATCTAAAAAAAGAGAAATTTGGATGTAAGAAGGACACTAGAAGATTAATTTGAAGACTTCTATTATAACTGAAAGTCTTTTAAATAAGTTGGCTTTTATTGAAGATAAAGAGGGGAGAGAGGACATATTTGGGGGTATAAGAGAGAGTGTGTGACATTTTGGAGAGAGAAAGAAGTCAATTTAAGGAGTTTTATAGTAATTTAGAGAGAAGAGGGAAAAAAAGAAAAAAAAAAGCTTAAAGGAGGATCTCAAGTGAAGAATCAAAGAGTCTTCTCCTTTCTTTTCCTACTATTTATACATAGGATTTCATTTATTGTTTATTTTTATTTTTACTATTAGTAACTAAATCTTCATCTAGAATGAGGGATATAACTTAAATGAAGGAGACTTTTGATTAAGATATTAATTTTCTTGATTAATTGAATTTTCATTTATCTTTCTTGGTTTAGTTTTCTTGTGCTTATCGAGAATTATATGCTTGGCCATGATGTAATTTTCTTATTAGGGTTTATATGAAGGACTGAAAGGAGAAGTATAAATCTAAGTTTAAGAAACTAGAGATAATTAAATTGGTAAAGAGATATATCAATTTAATTATTATGTTAATTGTTGCTTAAAGGAGCTAATTAATTTATTAACCCTTGAGAATCGGTTAATTCTTAATTAGGTACGACCTAGTGACTTAGAAAAGCTCTAGGTAATATTAGACCAATTGCACTCAAGAAATTAGAAACTAATATTAATATCAACAGTTGAATTCAGTTAGGTGAATCTCATGCTCTAGTATTGTTTAATTGATTTTTTATTAATTAAATCACCTTGATAAGTGTTCATTTAATCTTTTATTTTTATGTTTTTTTATTTAATTGTTTACTAGTGACAAAAATTAACTTAATAATAATAAGACATTGTCTATGTGGGATTAACCTTGCTTTTATTATAATTGGCTCTATATACTTGCAAATTTAGTCATTATTTAGCTATTAAGTTTTTGGTATTGTTGCCGGAGACAACATATTTTTATTATTATTTGTTGGTTTTGATTTTAGTTTTAGCTTAAATCTTCCTTTTATTTTATAGGTAATTTATGCAAACAAGACATTCTAAGGATTCGTCTATAGATAAAATTCTTCTTTTTGATCCAGAAATTAAAACGACTTATAAAAGTAATTGAAAGAAAAAGATGGCTAAGCACACAATAATTACTAACCAAATAATCTGAATGTACGAATGGTAGTGGTGGCAAACCAACCTACTGTTACACGTTTAAGAGATATGCAAAGACCAATGGTAATTGTCAATCCATCATGCATTCAATTTTGTGATGCTGTAAGGAATTGTCAGTTGAAGACAAACCACTTGACTATGTTGCCTCAATTCAATGGATTGTTAAGGAAATATTTGGATTACTTTTATCTTAGTGCCCTCACCATCAATTTCCTAATCATTTAATTATTTAATTCTTTTATGTAGGTTTAAGTGAGCATTTCCAAAATTTGGTAAATACAACTGCAGGTCATGATATTGGTGATAAGACGTTTAAAGAACTTAGAGAAATATTTGAGAATTTGGAAATGAATTCTTAACAAAAAGCTGTAGGAAGTAAAAAGAGCTAGTGTTTATGAAATCAATGCTTAAAGTGACTTGACATTATAGGTTGTGGACTTGACAAGTAAGTACAACTTTTAATGAATAAGGAAACATTTACAGTCAAATGTATGTGCCTTTTGGGGCTAAAGGAAGTTACCTCCAAAGCTTAATAAACCATGGATTTTCTATATTCCCTTTTTAATTGGTAATATTAGCATTGATAAATATTTATGTAATTTAGGTGCTAGTATTACTTTAATTCCTTTAACTTTGGCTAATAGATTAGACAATGTGTTAAAACATACTACCATTTCATTGCAACTAGCTAATGGGTCTATCTCATACCCTGTAGGTATTGTGAAAATTTTTTTAGTTAAGGTAAGAAAACTTAATTTCCTTGTATATTTTTTGATCCTAGATATAGAAGATGAATTAGATGTATCTTTAATTTTAGGAAGACAATTCTGAACTACAGGGGATGTATTAATAGATGTGTCTTTGGCAAGTTAACCTTTAGGGTGGGAAGGTGACACTTGCTTTAGTATTGTTGTGATTGATCTTTTAGTAAATAAACCTTTCATTAAAGAATCATATAAGAAATCACTAGAGGCATGTCTAGCATTTAGTTTGAATGACAAAGGTGAAACTATTGAGATAATTGAGTATGCCTTAAGATTAAAGGGTGAAGGTTTTAGGAAAATTAAACATAGTTTTAAATTTGAATATTTAGGAGACAAGCTACAACTCGAACCTTTTAATAGAAAATCACCTCAACCTAAACTTAAATAATTATCATCTTCTCCAAAATATGCATTTTTGTGTGTAGATGATACATATCTTGTTATTATTTCTGCCTTGTTGAGTATTACAAAGTAATATAAGCTATTAAAGGTGTTGAGAAAACATAAAATAGTAATGGCATCGTCTATTTCAGACATCGAGAGAATCAGACCATTTATATGCATGCATAAGATTTTTATGGAAGAAAATTATCGCTTATGTATACAACCTTAAAGATATCTCAACCCCAGCATAAAATATGTTCTATGAAATGAAATACTAAAACTACTTAAAGTAGAAATCATTTATCTTATTTCTGACAATTCTTGCCTAAGTCCTGTGCAGGTAGTTTTAAAGAAATGAGGCATAATTGTAATGAAGAATGAGAATAATGAGTTAACCCTACAAGAACTGTCACTGGTTGGCAAGTATGTATTGATTATAAGAAGTTGAATGTGACAATGCATAAAGATTAATTTTTCTTATCATTTATTGATCTGATACTTGAGAGATTGGCATGTTATACGTACTATTGTTTTTTAAATGGTTACTTAGGGTATATGCAGATTCCTATAGCTATTGAAGATTAGGAGAAAACTAATTTTACATATCCTTATAGTACATTTGCTTTTCATTTTATGGCATGTAGTTCCTACTACTTTTCAACGTTATATTATGTCTATATTTTCTGATATTGTAGATGACATCATTGAGATTTTTATAGATGATTTTTCTATTTTTGTTTTTTATGCTTATTTATCTAATTTAGACAAGATTTTACAGCGATGTGACGAAACCAGTCTCATGCTTAATTAGGGAAAATGCCATTTTAGGGTAAAGGAAGGAATAGTTCTAAGATATACAATCTTTATAAATAAAAAAAAAGAAGGGGATTGAGGTAGACTAAGCAAAGATTGAGGTCATAAAAAATTACCTATCCCTTTTAATGTGAAAGCTATTTATAGGTTTTTTATTCATGCACATTTTTATAGACGGTGCATTAGAGAGTTTTCTAAGATTGCTAAACCATTATGTTCTTTACTTACTAAAGATACTTCTTTTTTATTTTAATGACAGATGTGTTTAAGCTTTTAATAAGTTTAAACAAGCTCTAATTTTAGCTCCTATTATGACTACTCCATATTGTAGTTTATCTTTTAAGATGATGTATGACATCATCAATTATGTCATAGGTTCAGTTTTGGGATAAAAGAAAAGATATGAGATTGCATGTGATAAATTATACAAGTAAAATTTTTGATGACACTTAAATTAATTATACTACAACTGAAAAAGGAAGTATTAGCTATTATGTACTCTTTTAACAAAATTTTCCTTATCTTATAGGCTCTAAGACGATTGTGTGTACTAATTACTCATCAATTAAGTATTTACTCTTTTTAAAAAATGCTAAACCTAGACTTAATTTTTGGGTTATTCTTATGTAAGTGTTTAATTTTAAGATTATGGACAAGAAGGGGTAAAAAACCATGTTGTAAATCATCTTTCGAAATTAGAGCACATAGTATCTATGGATAATGAGCCTATCAATGATAAGTTATTGATGAAAAATTATAGGAAACTCACAAATTGGCTATACCTTGGTTTGTAAATATATTTAATTATTTGGTGGCATATTTATTGCCTTTAAAGCTTAATCATCATTAAAAGAAGAAGTTTCTGCATGAGGTAAATTTTTAGACGTACAATGATTCTTTGTTATTTAGGAGATGTATTCTTGAAGAGGAAATGGTTCAATTCCTTCAACATTACTATTCTTCCCCATATGGTGGGCATCATGGAACTGACAAAATCATGATAAAAGTACTAAAAAGTGGCTTTTATTGGCCAATCTTATCTAAGGATACAAGAAATCTTTTTTTTTATAACCTATAACAGATGCCAAAGAATGGGTAGCATTGGTAAGCATAATGAGATGCTTCAATAAGGAATGTTAAAGGTAAAACTTTTTGGTGTATATGGTCTTGACTTCATGGGATCCTTTCCACCATCATATGGTAATATCTATATTTTAGTAGTAGTTGATTATGTTTCTGAGAGGGTAGAAGCAATGGCGATACCTAAAAACAAATCGAGTACTGTGGCAAGATTTGTTAACAAATTTATTTTTACTTGTTTTTTTTGGTGATAGTGAAGATCATTTTCAAAATACACAATTTAAATCTATATTTACAAATATGGTTATCATCATAAGAAAACTACCACCTATCATCCTCAAATGAGCGAGTAGATTGAAAAATCAAATAGGGGAATTAAATTATTTTTGGAAAAGAAGGTGAATTTAACAAGAAAAGATTAGACAATGAAATTGGATTATGTTTTGTGGGCATATAAGACTGCTTACAAAATACCATTAGGAACATCTTCATATAGGTTAATATTTGGGAAGTCATGTCATCTTCCAATGGAATTAGAACATCATACATATTGGGTAGTGAAGACATTAAACTTCAATATGAAGATTGCTGGGAAAAGCACCTTTTAGAAATCAATGAGCTTGACAAGAATAGGTGAGATTCCCTTGAAAATGAATGAATATATAAGGAGAGAACAAAGGCATGGCATGACAAGCATATTATGCAGCAAGAGTTTAAAATTTAACTCAAGGCTTAAAATTTTTCTAGGCAAATTGAAGTCTAGATGGTCCAAACCTTCACCATCACTAAGGTACTATCAAATGGTACTATAGAAATTATAGGAGTTAACTAAAGACCCTTTGTGGTAAATGGGTAATGATTTAAGCACTATTTTAAAGCTGAAATCTTTAAAAAACTTCAATCTATTTTATTCAACACTTGAAGATCATCTATGAGAATTGTCTAGCTATAGATGTAATTTAGTACTTATTAGGAGGCAACCCAATTTCTTATCTCCTTTATATTTTATTTTATGTTATTTCCTTTATATAAATTTTCTATTTTATTTTATTTTATTTTTAAATTTTAGGTATATTGTATTTTAACAGTTAGCATTAAGTTTAGTTTAATTTAAAAAATAAAGATTAAACAATTAAAAAAATGTACCCGCCTTATGAGGCTGCACTGTTCTAAGACACAATTGGTGAGTCTTGTAAAGATGACTTTGTAAGGAGTGGCCAAGAATTGGTATCGAGACCATATCTTCCATTTTTTGGGTACATTGACTTTATCACAGCTTAGAGAGAGATTTACAAACTATTTCCTCTTCTTTGCAGTTTATGAGGATTTTAGATAATAGTTTCTGAATCTAAATCGTGGAGAAAAGATAGTGGATGATTATATCACAGGATTCATTCGATTGAGTTGCTATGCCCTATAGATTGTTTCAGATAAGCTGAAAAAGAATAATTATATGTGTGAGGGATGGGGCCTCTTTTCTTCAACATAATTATGGGTTGTTGAGAGAAGTTTCTACCTTAATGGATATGGCTAAGCAGTTAGAAGGGATTCTTGTGGAGCGGGGAGCCTTATCTACTGGAGAGAAGGGTAGGAAGCACTCTGCATGATCCTCTAGTTTTCAGCTACGGCAGAATCAGTAATTAAACTTTTTGCCAGGGTTTAGCTAGAGTGGGAGCTCTCAAAAGAGGGCCATTCAAGATCATGGAAAGGTGAGATCTAGTTATAGACATTTGGGAGGATTCATATTCACGGTCGATGCATATAGTAGTAGTAGCAAGCAGAGCCTATGGTGCAATAATTCAGGCTCAGCTTCCTCCATTTGTCAACAGTATGATAGAACGCATTAGGGTTTATGTCACATACCACTAGGAGCTTACTACAGATACGACCAATACGGGCATTTGGTCAAAGATTGCCCCGTTATGGGATATTAAGAATCCTCTTCCATTGTGGCGTAACCTTTATTTCAATAATCATAAGAGAGATTACAATTTAGTAGTTATTAGGAGCGAAGATATAGAGGGAGAGAGTTAGGAGGTTGATCTAGAAACCACAGCCTGGGACAATCCTTAAACTCTTATTTAGGTAGGTTGCAGTCAAGACAAAGCGTTCACCTTCACCTCTCAAGATGCACAGGTTTCCAATATAGTAGTATCAAGTATCCATCTCATCTGTGGATTGGAAGTTATGGTTTTGATAGATTTAGGAGCGATTCATTCTTTTATGTCGTCTAACTTTGCTATGAGATTAAAAGTAGTACCGAATAGAATGGGCCAATCTTTGTCAGTATCTATACCTTTGATTGATGCCATAAAGGTGAATTTGATCTACTACTCCTACCCTATGGAGATTAATGGTAAAAGTTTGATGGCGAATCTTATGGTGCTGCTAGTTATAGATTTTGATGTAATATTAAGAATAGATTAGTTATTTAGTCATTACGTCACCTTAGACTATAAAGAGAAGAAAGTGGTGCTTAGGATTCCAAAGGACGAAGAGTTTACCTTTAAGGGAGACAAAAAAACTACTCCATCCAATATAGTTTCAGTAGTAGTGGCTAACAAGATCCCCAGATAAGGGTGCCAAGGATTTTTTGCCTCAGTCAGGGATTTAGCTGTAGAAAACAGTAATCTCTAAAGTGTTCTAGTAGTTTGAAAGTTTCCATAGGTGTTTCCTATACTAGGGTCACCTTTAGAGCAAGAAATTGAATTTTACATTGATTTAGTACTTGGTATAACTCCAATTTCTATACCTCCATGAAAAATGGTACCTACAAAGTTAAAGAAGTTAAAAGACCAGTTACAAGATCTTTTAGATAAGAGCTTTTATTAAAACTAGCACTTTGTCATGGGGTGCACCACTACTATTTGCAAAGAAAAAGGATGGTTCTCTCTGCTTATGTTTGATTATCGACTGTTGAATAAGGTGACTATCTGTAACAAGTATCTACTACTTCGAATCAATGATCTGTTTGACCAACTTCAAGGTGCTAGGTATTTTTCTAAGATTGACCTGAGATCTAAATACCATTAGTTAAGGATCAAAGGAGATGATGTATTGAAGACTACTTTTTGGACTCGGTACGACCATTATGAGTTTTTAGTAATGTCTTTTGGCCTTAGAAATGCTCCAATAGCTTGCATGGATCTGATGAATAGGATATTTAAGCCATCTTAGATAAGTTCATGATTTTCTTTATTGACGATATTTTAATGTATTTGCGATCGAATAAAGAGCATGTCAAGAATTTATTATTGGTGCTATAGACACTTCAAAAACATTAATTATATTTCAAGTTTTCAACATGTGAAATCTTGTTAGAGAGTGTTGCATACTTAAGACACATGATTTCTTAAGATGAAATACAAGTGGACCTGAAGAAGGTGGAACCTGGTATGAATTGAGAAAGACTAAAGACAGTAATAGAGGTGTGGAGTTTTATAGGGTTGGCAGGCTACTATCGAATATTTGTTCAAGACATTTCTAGGATAGCAGCCCCGCTGTCCCAATAGACGTAAAAGAATGTCCGATTCATTTGGTTTGATGCTTGTGAGGAGAGCTTTCAAAAATTGAAGGAGTGTTTAACTTCGGCTCCAATTCTAACTTTACTAATGGAAGGTGGAGGATTTCAATTATACTGTGATACGTTAAGAGTTTTCCTTGGATGTGTATTAATGCAAAATAGTAAAGTGATTGCTTACTTTCAGATAATTGAATAAGCACAAATAAATTACCCTACACATGATTTAAAGATGGCAGCAGTAATCTTTACTTTAAAGATTTATAGGCATTACTTGTATGGTGAGACGTGTGAAATTTTTAGGGATCAAAAGAGTCTAAATCATATATTTCAACAGAAAGACTTGAATATGAGGCAAAAAAGGTGGAAGTAATTACTAAAAGATTACGAATGTACGATTTAGTATCATTCAGAGAAGGCAAATGTTATGGTAGATGCTTTAAGTAGGAAACCCTTATGTAGTTTGGCACACATCATAGTAGATAAGAGAGCTTAGAATAAAGAATTACATGATTTGATGGATTGAGGTACCCAGTTTCAGATTTCAGAAGCAGGTATACTATTTGCTAGCATCAAAGTGCGAACAGTAATAAGAGATAGGATTAGGTTCGCTCAAGGTCAAGATCTTAAATTCCAAAAATTATGTATGAAGTTCATGAAAGACGTCATACATATTTTAAAGTTGATTGAGAAGGCTTCCTAAGAATGAATGGTAGACTATGTATTCCAAAAATAGAAAACTTGAAGGAGGGCATTTTAGAGAAAGCACACTATCGGCATATAATGTACATCCAGGTTCCATTAAGATGTACCATAATATTAAAGATACGTAGTAGTGGTAAGGTATGAAAAAGGATGTGGTTGAACATGTTTCTAAGTGCTTAACATGTCAACAAGTAAAAGCTGAGTTTTAGAAGCCTTTAAATAGGCTACAACCACTG
>JAOXYD010232630.1:0-31436 GCA_028565735.1 Pinacopodium congolense
ACTAAAGAGGACAAGAAGAGTGGGTTGGCAGCTGCCCATGTTATATCCTTTGTTAATTGTATTAATGATCTCATGGTAGATCTATGTAACTTAGAATTATGTGTTATGTGTTTGATTTATACATGAGATTGATATGAAGAGGATAGTTTGTCGATCACTAAAGTGACCAAACAAATTAATTGAATTTTTTTCAAGTAATAAAAATTATTTATTCATAAAATGTTAAAGCCTATTATTGAAATTATATGGATAAATGACTTTTAAAAATTGTTGGAATTTAGAGATGTACAGAAACGTAAATTAATATTCTGTGACTAATAAATATAATAAAGGAAATTAATATTCGTTTGTCAAATATGTTTATATATCCAAAGATATTGATTGCATTTAAGAAGAAGGTTTATTTAATTACCTAATAAAATTTGTATCGTATTAAATTTATGATAATATATTGTTGAGTTTACCCAAGGGAAATCTACAATATATTATAAATATTTAATTATTTAAATCCAATAATTTGTTGAACATTTATATATTTGCAGTTATTTCTCTCCATTCACATACTTCTTCTGTTATTTTGTTTAATGGATTAAACTTCTTTGAATGGTGTGAATGAGTAAATTTCCATTTAGGAACGATGGATCTTGACTTAGAATTAACAGAAGAAAACCTTGTGGCCATTACACACGAGTAATGACACTGAGATGTCAAACTATAAAGGATGGAAAATGTCTGACATATCGTGTCTTAATTTCATGCTAATTACTTTTACTAATTATATTAAAATAACCATTCCATAAACGGAAGTGCTAAAGCAAAACTTATAGAAGAACTTTTCTTTTATATGGATAATCTCTTGTTAGTACACTAATAGTTGAGTTCACGACCACTGTAGTATGGTGGGTCACAAACATGCAACAATATGTTTTTGAGATGTCAAATATTGCAACAAAGTTATAAGAACTTAGGCCATGTTTAGTTTTGTTTTTATTTTTGGTTTTGGTTTTCTTTTTTTTCTAAACATAAAAATTGATAAAGAAAACACACTAATACAACACAGAAATCGATAAAGAAAACACAATAACCAATACAACAATCACAACAACCACAACAAAAAAACAACAATCCACAACCCAATTAAATATCCCCTTAGAGTATGACAATTGATGACCCCTTTTTAGTCCAATTTATTATAAACTTGTTGTCTGTTCAGTGTGGATCTTTTCAAATTATGTACAACACTATAAAGGACAAGTGAAATGTTAATGAATTGTCTAGTAGGCTTGTTTAAGAGGAAACAAGTCCAAAGAATCAAGGGGTTCATTTTATTAACCTTGTGGGTCAAGTAGCTAGTAAGATTCACAAGTTAAAGGCTAAGAAACTTAAGAAGAAGACATACGCTAAAGTGAAATGGGTTGTTGTTGATGTTGATATGAAGAAATAAAATACAAATAAGTTTCATTTTTGTAAGAAATAAGTACATTATCAGAAAGATTGTCTTAAACGAAAAAAAGGTACAGCTAGCCTTTTTGAATGTTCCGAACTAAGCTTAATTGAAGTTCCTTGTAATAATTGATGGGTTGATTTTAGTGTTGCTACTTATGTTTCCAATATAAAGCATAGATTTCTTGCAATCCAAACCATAAACTCAAATGAGAACTTTCTATTCATGGAAACCATAAGAAGGTCCCAATTGAAGGCATATGGATTTATCATCTAGTATTAGATACTGGGCATCACTGGGATCTAATGTAAACACTTTATATACCTTCAATTTTTTGAAACTTAATTTTTATTTTAAAATTTGATGTTACTTTGAAGTTTTTACATAGCTATTTTAGTTTATTTAAACATAATTCCATTATTGATTTTGGGGCTTTTATGGATGGTTTATATATATTGAAACTTGATGTTAATTTTTTTGAATCTCTATTTACTGTTTATCATACCTTTGGAACAAAGCATAACATGGAGAATAATATTTTTGGTTACTTATGGTGTAAGGATTTGGGTCACATATCCAAAGAAAGATTAGAAACATTGGTAAAGATTATTTTTAATTTAGATTTTACTGATATTAGTATATGTGTGGATTGCATTAAGGGAAAATAAACTAAACTAAACAAGAAAGAAGCTATGAGAAGTATTGAACTCATTGAAATTATACACACAAATATATGTAAACCTTTTGACTCTTTATCATTTGGAGGAGAAAAAGTACTTTACTAAATTTATAGACGGTTTTTTTAATTTTATAAATATATCTATTTGCTTAATGAAAAATCTCAAGTTATAAATGCCCTTGAGGTGTTTATAAAGGAGGTTGAAAGACAATTAGATATAAATGTGAAAATTGTAAGATCTGATAGAGGTGGTGAATATTATGAAAAATATGATGAATTAAGACAATGTCTAGATCCATTTGCATAGTTTCTCAAAAAGTATGACATATATGTATTGTATACCATGCTAGGCATACTTCAATAGAATGTAAATGCCCTTGAGGTTTTTATAAAGGAGGTTAAAAAACAATTAGATATAAATATGAAAAATTTAAGGTCTGATAAAGGTGGTGAATATTATGAAAAATATGATGAATTAGGACAATGTCTGGATCCATTTGCATAGTTTCTCGAAAAATACGACATATATGTACTGTATACCATGCTAGGCATACTTCAATGAAATGATGAGGCAGAAACGCACAATAAGACATTAACGAATATGGTTAAGATTTTGATGATTCCTAATTATTTGAAACCTTGTGGATGTATGCACTTAAAACTTCTATAGATTTGCTAAATAAGATTCCAAGTAAGATAATTAAAAATTCTATATATTTGTTAAATATGATTCTACATAAGACAGTTCTTAAAACTCTTTTTGAATTTTAAACTAGAAGGAAACCTAGTATGAGGCACCTACATGTTTAGAGTTATCCAATAGAAGCATGAGTTTACAATCCACAAAAAAATAAATTAAATTCTTAAATAGTTATTCGTTACTAAAGAAATCTAAAGGGTATAAATTTTATTATCCAAACCATAGTCTAAGAATTGTTGAAATAGTTGTGCTAAATTCATTGAAAATGGAGAAGCTATTAAGAGTGTTGAAAAACATATTATGGATATTAGTGAAATGAGTGTTGATGTTCCATTACCCTTAATTGTCTTAATATCCACATTCATACTAAATGTTGTCCCAATATTGGAAGCAAAAAATATGATCCTAGGCAACATTTAAATGTAGTAATACCTTATGAAGGAACTAACTTATGACTGTCTGACATAAATGAATTATATGAAATAGCTTTAAATAAATTTGTAAGGATAAGAAGATTCGCTATTCGTAATATAAGGATCATGTTTCTTTTTTATATGCCATAAAAAGTGATAAGTCTAATAAATGGATTGATAACTATTGTTGGTTGGTTTAGTCTAAATTATCTCAAACAATTATCAAATCAAACAATTAAAGTACACTTTCTTAAATCAATTTCAAAATTAACAATTACAGCAAGTATACCGGTCAACAAGTAATAAAGTGGAGTATTTTTATGATTCCAGAATGTCGAACCCACCAAGAAGAGTTAGTGACTACTAGGTCACTCGGATTATGATTATCTAAAGAGTTCAAGATTGCTAAACTTAAGGGTTAGAATTGCTAAATTAACCTAAAAGACAACTAAATTAATCTAAAAAATTACAAGCCTTACAATGGAATTCAAGTAGCTTAAAGATTGCTAAATTGGCTAATTAGCTAAGGATCAAGCTTTAAGTGACTTAATTGAGTTATGACATGGATTGAAATGTCTAATCTATGGTCTACACTAATTCAAGACATTATTATAGTTAAGACAATACCTTATCTCTAATCATCATAAATTGAAGTTTGTTCATTCATCATTAGTAGATATTAGGCTTAAAGTTTTAAAAGTTCTAATCCCAAAATCTATCTTTTAAGACTAATGCTCTCATGACTAATCAAAGTTTGGTCATTCGATGATTAAAATCATATTGCTTACTGATTTTTCTAATGATTAAAGTAGATAACTACTAGATCCTCAATCATCTAACATCTTAATCTTGAATAGCCAATTTAAGATAAGCGTTAAGAACTCAAGATAAACAAAGATCATCATCCCACATGTTATAGAAACTCAATCAATCCATTTAACAACCTATTCTTAACTTTATATCAAAATTATACAACACATATAACATAGAATAGATAAATTCAAGCATAAGCACCTTGCTCTTACATATATATGAATAAAGAGCATGAAATAAGTGAAATAGAGGGTTTAGATTACACTAAATGTTATCCCAAAGTGATACACAACCTTAATCACCTTAAAAAACTCCTGAAAATCCTTAAAACAACTTGAAATTACAAAAAACAAAGCTCGAAAAAGAAATAAAAAACCTAAATTACAAAAAACAAAGCTAAAAAAGAAATAAAAAACCTAACCTAAAGGAAGAAAGAAGAAAACCTAAGCTAAATTTGGTCTAAGCTGCTCTAATCTATGTTAATGTTCTTTAAAAATGAGTTCTTTACCCTCTCTTATACGCCACCTATAGGCTAGAAGCAAGTAGAGTAAGTTACAGCAAACAGAGATGGAGATCCAATTGGAATTATCTCAATAGCTACTTAAACGACGTTTAAAGAGGAGTTAAACGACGTCATTTAACTACTATCATTTGACACTGAAAGCTGAATTAAAACAAGAGTTAGATAGAGTTAAATTGTGGTTGCTTACAAACCCATGTTTAGCTTCTGCTTTTGCTCTAATTCTCATAATTTCTTAAAATGAAAATTAAACATATCCAGAAGGGAAATTAAACATTTTAACACCAATTTTAGGGTAAATGTGCATTAAGTTACTATATAAAATGCTATGAATTTTGCTCCTAACTATTCCCCCATATTTAAACATTTGCTTATCCTCAAGTAAATCAATCCATCATCAATTTCAAAACAATATATAATCTTAAGAAAAATAACCAATCCATCAAACCATATCATGAAAATTTTCCTTAATCATTCAATCATCAAATAGATTATTAAGATGTCAAATAATTAATTAAGCATGTAAATTAAAAAACAACTAAAAAACTTCATATTCTTTCAAACTTCAACCTAATTTGCAAAAGTCATTTCCAAATATAAAATGAACACTCCCAAAGAAAAATCAATCAACTTTGAATCAAAATCCCATCTTTTATCCACTAAGCACAATTATAAAGCAATAATGTGAGCTTTTATAGCTTATTTAAGAGATCATTCAATCTTTTTACGCGAAAATGAACATTTTCTCATAAACATCCCCATTTGCTCAACTAAATGACCTCACATCAACTGACTACTAACCACACTGTTTAGCTTCGACCAATTGGTGCAAAGCTAGTGAAGTGAATGAAAACATGCCCACGTTTTACTTTTAAGCATACTTTTCTTTCATTTTTCTTTTCATTTCCTTTTGAATTTGATTTTTGATTAAAACAAGATATGAAAATGTTTAAAAGAAGTTATAAATCACTTTTAAATTATACAATTTATACTTAGAAAATCATGATGCTCATCAAGTAACCATCGTCCAAAATATAAAGAAATTAAAGTTAACTATTAATAAATACGATTATATAAGAATATAACATCTTAACTCACCAAAATAATCAAATTCAAAAGGAAAAATGACAATGATATACATCAAAATTGCTAAAATTTTCCATAAATTATAGATTATCTTGAAAAAGATGATAAAATGATAAATTTATGGACAAATAGGTATATGTGTGAAACAATCTATTCCCTAATTCCCCTACACTTAAACTGAATATTATCCCTAATATTCACAAAAGCAAAACTAAACCATAAAATAAGAGATAAGGGAAAAGACAACACTTGGATAACAATAAAAAACTTGTGTAACACTCCATTGAAGTGAACATTGAAATTAGATCATTGCTTGCATCAATTGGAAATGATAAATAGAAAATGAAAGCATCAGAAGACAATAATGATAAAATCACACTCCATATATACATATATATATATATATAGCATCAAAGTATATTATGGAGTGAATGCATCTAAAGAACTTAAAAGAAAGGAAAATAGCCAAAATACAATTGAAATAGAAACAAGAGAAAGAAAGCACTAAAGATAAATAGCAAAAGCAACTATCTATGAACAAAATGTGTAAGCAGAAATAACTAAGCATCGAGACTCAGGCCATCTGCTAGTCGATGCTCCTCTATCTGTGCTAGTCACTAATCTATATTATCCATCCTTTGCTCCATCCCATCCCTCTAAGAAATAATAGCAGCCAGGCTAGTATCCATACAACTCTCTATCCTCAAAATAATAGACATTAAATGACTAAAGGGTGGCTCAGAAGGCAGGATATAGGCAAGAATATAATCATCAGCGCGTAGAGGCCAATGCATACTAGGAGTGGCCTTAGAAAAGCCTCTTTAATACCTTCATCGGGAACTGGCTTATGTACATATGTTGGAATATCTGCATTATTAACTCATTCTCTTACCTCTAAAGGTTTGAAGGCAGTGTTCCTCCACTCCTCACCAACTCTATGATAAGACCAAAGCTTTAATGTAGAGTAAAAAATAGAGTTGGTTAAATGCGTTGCTATCTCATTGTCGAAAGAAACATCAGTTTTCTAGAATAATCTCGAGATCAAGCATGAAAATAAAAGTTCTTTGTCTGGGGAGTATATTGATCTTCATTCCTCATACTCTGTAAAATAAATCCAGCCAAAGGAAATCCCTCGATGACTTATAATCCATGGAGTATATTACACAAAAGATAAGTGTCATCAAACCTAATCTCATTAGGACCGTTAACTCTAAGAAGCACATTATCACTAAACAATGCTACAGCAATGTGATCTCGAATAGATAACTAATGGACTAATTAAACCTAACTTAGCTCTAGCTACAATAATTAAGAATGAGGGATTGAAAGTAACGAATAACCTTAAACTTTGTTCACCTTATGAATACAAACATCTCCTACATCTGGAACCCCTATAAAAGTAGATAAAAAGGAATGTGTAATGATAATCGAAGTGCCTTGAACTATAGACTTGATATCTAGAATGTTATTATTGTTCTTTTCCTTGATTGGAAAGCTCGAAAAATAGGTAAGACATGGAATTCGGTCTCTATATTAGGCTTTATGGACCTCTTAACTATAATCTCATTAGATATCCAATCCTCAAACCAATCATAATTCTTGTGACTCGTAAATCAAGAATTATCGAACACGGGCCTCTTTCTTGAGCTAGAGGATTCAGAAGACTGCCTAGGTGTCATCAAACGTAAAACCACTCAGAAAATAGTTAGAAAATACTGAGAAATTTAGAAAATGTTTCCAGTGAACTTTATAAGAATATTCCATTAATTGAAATATTTTAACGATAAAATTAGACAACAAACTTAGTATTGTTATAAAGCTAATTGAATTTCTAACACAATAGTACTAAAATCTAAGAAAATGGATGAAAAAATGACAAATAAATGAACAGGGGAATCAAAGGGTTTAAGATGATTTCTAAGAGATTTTAGCAAGTTTTTGAGCGATTCAAGGATATAATCATGTTCAGAATAAAAAATTTGACAAATAGAGACTAAGAATGGGTAATTTGGTTGAGAAATGAGTGAATAAGGGCTTTTGGAAGCTAAAAGAGGCGAAGTGCTCTAAGGAGAAGGCAGGCAGAGGAAGGAAGAAGACAACGCAAAACTGCATCATTTTTGCCTGAAACACAGAGTTAAATAGCGGGTGCTAGGGATATAAACGACGTGTTTTAAGTGCCACCACTTAGGTCTCGAGAAGAGTAAAATGACGGTTTAAAGGGGTTAAGGCCCGCCTTTTAAAATCCAATCTAAGTAAGAAAATTCACATAAAACTTCATCACTTTAATCAAGTCCTAATAATTCCAAATAAATTAAACACAAAATTTGAACATGAATAAGGCTAGAAAACACTAAAAATACATAGAAATTAAATTAAAAGGACTAAAACACACTTTAAAAGAAAGACTACAAATTTTAAAAGGAAAGCTAAACACTTAAAATTGTAAAAGAGCAAATAAAATACTAACTTAAACTTAAATCAACACATAAAAAGAAAATTGAAAAGAAAATGCACTAATCTTAAAGAAAAAAACATTAAAGAAGACCCAAAATAAAAAAACTTAACACATTAAGCAAAACAAACATGCTAGGCTTTAATTAAGGATTTCCAAAAGAAGTTTTCCAAAGAAAAACAAAATAAAACAAAAGAAACAAACTAAAGGACTAAATAATTAAATCTTGGAAAACACTATAAAAGCACACCCACTAAGATGAAACCTAACACACACCAAATTGGAGCAAAAAAGCTTAATTTAAGGTTGGGTTGCCTATCAAAAAGTGCTTCTTTAAGGTCTTTTAGTTAGACTTTAAAGTTAAGGAACTTTTAATCTAATGGTTAGCTCACCATGCAACATGTTAACTTTATTCTTTAAGTGAGGGCAAGCTAAATGTAAAAGGGCCCTTATACCTTCAATTAGACTTCTAATTAATTGAAAAGACTTACCCTGGATGAAAATTCAATCAAATAATCTCTTCTTGGGAAAATGCCTTGGTAAATAATTAAAGATTACAACTTTAGGCCTAGGAACAAAAGCTGTCACACCTAAAAAATTTAAACTCTCATAGGGTTTTTCACTTGCCTCATTCTTGACAATCTCATGACAAGCTTCCATCTTTTTCTCCTTTGATTTCATGGAAGCTCATCCTCTCCTCTAATGATGTTCTTATCCTGATTTGTACCAATTTCATTATCTAATGGAAATTCTAAGGTACCTACACCATGTTCTTCTAAGTCATTTATAGGTTGGTTCACAAATCTAGCAAATTGAACATAAAGTCATAAAGTAATTCATCACGCTCTAAGGCTTTATCACAAGGTTCAAATGCTTCACTTTTAAGACCTTAATTAGGATGCAAAGATTTATCCACTTCCACATCATTAACCACTTGAATAATTGAGTCATCATCTTCCAAGGCTCTTTCATAATTTATAAAATTGTTAAAATTGATAATGATGTAAGCACTCTTCAACCTCTATATCATTCAATGTAAAGGGAATTGAAAGTTTTTGCTCACTACTCTCTAAAGCAGGTGGTTCTATCTCATTGGGTAGGCTCAAGAGAGTCAATAGGATAATCTTATCTAAGGGATTCTAGCAATTGCTTCTTTCAATTTAGACAAGCAGCTTTCAAATCAACCATGATGGGATGATGTTTAGATAGATTATGAGTAATTAAATAATGAATTGGAGATCTAATATCATTCTAAGGCTTTTTTAAATAGGAAAAAGATGATAGTTGCTCATCATAAGGTGGGTTATGCCAAAGGTAATCATAATAATTCATTAAATCATGGCGTATACGGTTCATTGAATTGATAATGATATCCATCACCTTAATAGTTCGCTTCAACTTTAGGCTTATATTATTGATGATCATGCCAATAGTCATCTTGCCTTCACATCTTCTAAATGACTAAAGTTAGGCACCAAAATATGTTTAAACATACATATTAAAAAAAACACAAAAAAGAATAACATGGAAAACAAAAAAGAAAAAGTAAAGCAACACAATATAAACAATATTTACATTCTAGAGTAACTAATATCAATATATTCTTAATGTTACTTTTCCCTAAAAAATGATGCCAAAAACTTGTTAGTTAGTTGGTTTAATCTAAATTATCTCAAGACATTATAAAATTAAACAATTAAAGCACATTTTCTTAAATCAATGCCAAAATCAATAATTATTGCAAGTATACCGGTCAATTAGGAATAAAGTTGAGCATTTTTTTTACTCTAGAATATTGATTCCACATGAAAAAGTTAGCGACTACTTGATCATTCAGATTACAATTATCTAAAGAGCTCAAGATTGTAAAACTTAAGGGTTAGAATTGCTAAATTAACCTAAAAGACAACTAATTCAACCTAAAAACTTCCAAACCTTGCAATGGAATTCAAGTAGCTTAAAGATTGGCTACTTGGCTAAGGATTAAGCTTTAAATAACTTAACTAAGTTATAAAATAGCTTGGAATGTCTAATTTAGGGTCTTCCGTAATTCAAGATATTGCGATATTAAGACAACGCCTTATCTCTAATTATCCTAAATTGAACTTTGTTCATTCATCAATAGTAGGTATTAGACTTAAAGTTCAAGAAGTTTTATTCCTAAAATCTATCTTTTAAGACTAGTACCCTCATAATTAATTAAATTTGGGTCATTTATTTATTAAATTCATGTTACTTACTAATTTTTGTAATGATTAAAGTAGATAACTATCAGATCCTTAATCATCTAACATCTTAATCTCGAATAGCCAATTCAAGATAAGCATTAAGAACTTAAGATAAACAAAGATCATCATCCCATATGTTATAAAAACTCAATCAATTCATTTTTAGCTCCAAATTAGAATTAAACATCATATGTAACAAAGATAAGATAAATTCAAGCATAAGCACCTTGTTTTGCATATATATGAACAAAGAGTATGAAGTAAGTGAAATAGAGGTTTTAGATTACACCAAATGTTGTCCCAAAGAGATACACGGCCTTAATCACCTTAACAAACTCTTGGAAATCTTGCAAACAACTTGAAATTACAACAAAAAAAGCTAGAAAAAGAAACAGAAAAGAAAACCTAACCTAAAGGAAGAAAGAAGAAAACCTAAGCTAAATCTAAACTAAGCTACTCTAATATGCGTTAATGTTCTTTTAAAATGAGTTATCTGCCTTTTTTATATGTCTTCTGTAGATTGGAAGCAAGTAGAGCAAGTTACAGCTAATAAAGATGGAGATCCAGCTAGAAATATCTCGATAGATACTCAAATGGTGCTTGAAGAGTAGTTAAACAGTGTCATTTAGCTATCGTTGCTTGATATTGAAACCTAACTTCAATGCGAGTTCGATGGAGTTAAATGGTGGTTACTTGCAAACCCACATTTAGCTCTTGTTTTTGGTTCAATCTTCATAAGTTTTTGGATTTTCACTCCAATTAAGTTTTAAAGTATAAATTAAACATATATAAAGGTGAATTAAACATTTTAACAGCAATTTTGGGTACATGTGCATCAAATTACCTTGAAAACACTCTAAATTATACACCTAACAATGACATGAAAGATGAGTTAAATTCAATAGCACAAAACAATGTCTGAGATATTGTTAATTTGCCAAAAGATTCTAAAGAATCAGTTAAAAATGGGTCTTTAAGACTAAGTATAACTCAAATGACAATTTTTAAAGATATAAAGCTAGACATATTCTTAAGAGTTATATTCAAAAGGATGTCATTGATTATAAATAAAATGTTTTACTTTTCTCAAGGAAAGACTCATGGAGAATAATTATGGCATTAGGGGGTTAAATTTGATTTAGAACTGTATCAAATGAATGTAAAAAACTACCTTTTTTAATAGGGTTCTTGAGGAGAAGGTTTATATAAATTAATTTAAAGGTTTTTAATTCAATATATGGAGTTAAATAAGCTTTTCATTAATGGTATATTAAGTTAATAATACTACAACATCTTTCAATTTTCATGAAGATACTGTTGATTGGTGTATATGTCAAAAGATCAATGGGAGTAAGTTTGCATTTCTAGTTCTATATATTGAGATATAGTATTTTCTCTCTAATAATTTTGAAAAGAAAAATGTTAGAGATACATCCTATGTGATAGGAATTTTAATATTTCAAAATGTATCACAAGGATTGGTGTGATTATTTCAAAAAGAATGTATCAAAAGAATTCTTAAGAGAATTAATAAGGCAAATGATTAATAAGATTTGTCTTAACACAAAAGGGGATAAATTTTATCTCATGCAATGTCCAAAGTATAATATGGAACTTAAAAAATGGAACCTATTATATTTGCTCTATTGTTTATTGTTTGATATATTTGCAAACATGCATAAGACTTGATCTTGGCTTTATAATTGAAATGCTACCCATGTATCATAGTAATCCTAATATAGATTTTAGAAAATTACTAAAAAGTTACTAAGGTATCTTTAAGGAACATGGGAGTATATGTTCATGTATAGAAGATATAATCTGTTAGAAGTGAATGGATATCCAGATTTAGATTTTATTGGTTGCATTAAAATTATAAAGCCAACATTTCATTACTAATTTCTATTAACAAAAGGAATACTTTCATAGAAAAAATGCCAAACAACCTGTCGTTGCTTTATCTATTATAAAAGAAAATTTTGTAGCTTGCTCTGAGGCTACAATTTAGACATTACGATTAAAAAACTTTATTTTAAGGCCTGGGGTTATTGACACCATTACTAAACCATTGAAAATTTGTTATGATTATTCTACAATAGTTTTCTTCTCCAAGTATAACAAGTACTCTAGAGTTGCTAAACATATGGAGTTGTAATTTTTAATGTAAAGGAGGAAGTTTAAAAATAAAGGATTTGTATTTACATATTATGACCAATCTTATGATTATGATCCTTTAACCAAAGGCTTACAACTAAAGATATCTAAAGAACATGTTCAAAGAATGGGTCCTAGTATAGGAATCCACCCAAAAATAAAAATTAGATAACCCACGAATAAGAATAAATCTCACCAAGAAAGTTAAATCAGATGAAGAACTGATTCGTTGATGTAAAGAATCAAAAATCAAGTTCATATATATGTTGAATATCACAAAGAACAAATTCTCTTATAAGCTTAAACTAAGAAAAAAAAAATAGAAATCACTCGTAGCTCTTAAAAGAATACAACTCAAATCTTAGATTTCACATCTCAAACTATCTTTTATTGCTTAGAAATATCCACTTTCTATAAGGCTATATAAAATAAGATGAACAACCTTAATTATAACTACATAAAGGATTCTTTCTCAAATTAAAACATTAAATAGGAATAGTAATTAAATTGGAACTCTAATATTTCTCATCAAGATAAGAATCTAATCATTAATTATACTTTAATTAGGATTCTAATGGGATACCTTAACTAGGACTTTAGGAATCCTATTTGAATTTAAATTCCAAATCTCATAAGGAAAGCATCCGTTTCAGTGCTTTTCCTAATCAACTTGAAATTTTGTATAAGAATTCCTAATCTAAATAAGAAACTAATAAATAATTAAAAAATAAATTAAACGCATATTTGGCTTTACAATTAACAAATTATAGTCTAATTACAATAAAACTAAGACTATAATAATTAAAAAGTGATAAAACAAAGATTCAAACCTATTTTTGTGGGCTCTTACTTCCAATTATTCTCGAACTTTAACTTTTATAATTGATTAAATAATTATATGTAGCTGGCTCACTAATCGTTTAGTCATGCTTGCATCATTCCCATACTCTTTAAAAGGATTTGTTATTGAATCTTCAACTTTAGATAGAAAGGTATTTTCTTCAGTGAAGAAATCTGGATACTTCATAATCTTCTTTTCATCTTAGTAGAGTCTAACCATTTAACCTATTGTAGTTCTCATCCTTTCTTAGATGTTGATCCTACTTTAGATGCCATTTTATTTTTAGTAATTGAATTCCAATAAAAATGACAGTTTGGGTTTATAAAATTAATATACAAAATGAATAAACACAAATTTACAAATTTATTAATTACAACATAAGTATCAATAAATAAAGAAAGCCTGAGGTATACCCAAATGTAGATTAGAAAGTATGAAGAAGTGTTAGATGTGAAGAAAGGAGCATATAAGTATTGATTTTATAAACAAAACTTATGAGGAATGAGATCTTTAGAACCCAACAACAAGTTTAATAACATATAATAAAGAAAACTAAAATCAAAAGAAAGAGATAAACAAATTTTAGAAGAAAGAGTAGATAGTAACCGATGTGAACTCAAAAGGAATGAATCCTTAGAACCTAATAACAAATTTAATGAACAACTAATATAAACCTAAAAGGAATACATCCTTAGAATCTAACAACAAGTTTGATAAGCTAACTCTAAGAAAACTAAAATCGTAGGAGGATAAATAAACATGATTTAGATCTAAACTCTAATACCATGTGATGTGAACTCACATAGGAATAAAACCTAGAAATCCTACGAATTAGATTGATTTTTATAAGAAAGTTAATTCAATTTTATGAAGGAACTGACCCGTTGATTTCAAAGAATCAAGAATTAAGTCCATAAGGTGTTGAAAGCTACAAAAAATAAATTCTTCGATAAGTTCAGAAGTTATCAAAAGAATAAGGTAGAAAGCACTCACATCTCTCAAAAGTATACAACTAAAATCCCATATTTCACATCTTAAAATTTTTTTATTGTTTAAAAATGTCTCCTTTATATAGGGTTATATAGAATAACGTGAACAACCCTAATTATAAGTGGAAAAAGGATTCTTATTCAAATTAAAACACTAAATAGAAATACTTCTCAATTTGAAACTCTAATAGTTCATATTAAGATAAAATCTAACTATTAATTTTATTTTAACTAGGAGTATAATACAATACCTTAATTAAAACTCTAGAAATTCTATTTTATTTCAAATTTGTAATCTCATAAAAGAGTAACCTTTTTAGGACTTTTCCTAATAAGATTGGAATTTTTCATAATAAGTCCTAATTTGAATAAGAAAATCGTAAACAACTCAAAAACAAATTAAACACATTTTAGCTTTACAATTAAGCAAATTATAACCCAATTATATTTAAAACTCAGACTATAGTAATTAAAAAGCATTAAAGTATGAACTTTTACTTCCAATTCTCATTTTAGTCATGCTTGCATATCTTAGTTATATAGATGATTGATTTTAATGATTTTTTAACACTCTTAAGTTAAATAAAGAGTTTATAATTTATATTGGCAATTTTTTATTTGTTATGATTGTGTACAAATAATTGTTATTAAACGAGAAATTAAAATGTCCATGAGAAATTAGCATGGACCTTTATGATATTTATATATCACTTATGATACCTAACTTGATAAATTTCTAGTGTCATGTCATATAGGAGGAAATGTGTGTTATTGAATTATATGGTTGCCATAACCCCCATTATGCGATTTATTATGATCAGGTAAATTATGATAATATTAAAAGGTTTGTTTATATGCCCTTATTTTTTAAATTATTAAAATAAACGTTTTAAGTATCGAACCAAGTGTGAAAAATTTTACAATATAGTCCAAATGATATGATTATATTAAGAGTGTTAAATAATAATATTATTGTAATTAAGAATTCTTGATTAGTTCATATTTTTTATTTAATGGTGAAATAAATCTCAATCTTTTATTTAGGGTATATACGTATCAGCTGAAAAGTTATGGATATATAAATTAGTCTTTTTTTTGCCTATTAGGTTATAGAAAATTATATCGATCAAAATCTCTATAGTAAAAAAGGATTTTAAAAGAGAAAAATCAATTTTAAAAAGAAGAAGTGATATTTTCTCAATTTCTCTATAAATCATGATATCTTCTTCATTAGAGATACAATATTTTTCCTATTTGATTGTAACAATGATTTATTTAAGTTCCTATTTTATAAATGTAAAATTAGATACTACGTTATAAAGATTAAGTTTTACAGAATGATTAAATTTTACATTAATTCATTATATGAATAGTGTAGAATCATTTAAAGAACAATATAACCTTTATTTAGAAGGCGTGAATATCTTATTCAGGAATGACACTTGAAGAGTTTTGTGTCAATAATTTTTTAGGTTTAGAAGTTTATGTGTGTCGTCACACCTTTCATTCTTTTGAAAAGATATATTTATATGTCCCTTATAAGAAAACCTTAAAGCTCTACATATTTACAACTTATATTTCCTTAACTAAATATATACAAATATATATATATATATATATTTCATAACACCTCCTTTCAAGTTGATGCATGGAGATCTAGAATGTCCAACTTGTGAATAAGATACTTAAATTTTTTCTTGCCAAGTGCTTTCATCAAGATGCTGGCCAATTGATTATATGTTCACATATGCCTTGTAACAAGATTACCTGCTTGCATTCATCTTGAACAAAATGACAATCCACTTCAATGTATTTTATATGCTCATGAAATACTAGATTTGTGGCCATATAAATTGACACTTAACTTTCACAAAAAAATCGCATTGATTGTGAATGCTTTACTATAAGATCACGTAAGTATTCGAAGCCTAAACTCACAAGTTGTAGTTGCCATGGATCAGTATTCTGCCTCAGTAGATGATCTTGATACTGTCTATTGTTTCTTCATCTTCTAGGACACTTGCGATCGACCAAACAACGAAAAATAACTAGACAATGATCTTCGTGTCAAAAGACAATGTGCCCAATTTGAATCACAATAACTATATAACTGTAAATCACAATCAGATGATAAGAAAATGCCTTGTCCTAGGTTTTGTTTCAAGTAATGCACCATACATAAGGTTGCTTTACAATGCTCATGTTATGGCTCTTACATAAATTGTGCCAAAACATGTACATAATAATTAAGTTCATGCCTTGAAATTTTTAAATAGATCATCTATCCAACCAAATGCTTGTATTGTTTTTAGATGTGAACATTTATTTCCTGTTGCCAATGCTAATCCATAATTTTACTCAATAGGAAATCTAGCTGGTTTTGCACTAAGTAATCTGCATTCAAAAATAATGTCCAATGCATACTCTCTCTAATAACAAAATATCCTTTCTATGTTTCTTACTAACTCTATCCCATGAAAATAATTTATCACTTCTAGATCCTTCATGTGAAACTAGCTGCTCAAATATTGCTTAAAACTAGTTAGCATGTCACCATTGTTTCTTGCTGTCACTAGATCATCAATATGAATTAACACATACAGTGTTATCTCATTATTATGGTATATCAATAAGGATTAATTAGCATAATATTGTTTAAATCTATAATCCTCTAATGCCGATGTCAATTTAGCAAACCGGTTCCTCGATGTTTGTAATAAATCATAAAGAGATTTCCTTAATCTACATAACTTTCTTGGCTCAACAATAGAAAATTAAGGTGGCAACTGCATATAGACCTCTCCCAAATCTCCATAAAGAGAAGCATTATGTACATCCATTTTTTGTAGTTCTCATCTCCTAGATATTGTCACAGATAAAATTTTTATAACTATCACCATTTTTACGACTAGATCAAAGGTTTCAGTATAATCCACACCCTCCTTTTGATTATTATCCAAAATCACAAGTCGTGCCTTATGTGGTTCAATACTCCCATTTGAATTGTATTTTATTTTATATACCCCCTTGCATCCGATTGCACATTTTCCTAATGGAAGTGTTTCAATATTCTATGTGCCATTTCGTTTAAACGTCTCTATTTCTTCATACCTTCTTATTAATAAGATTTTTTCATTACATCTTAATATCTCTTTGGTTCATAACCTACAGTAACTACTACCAAGAATTTTATGCGTTTCTTAGAAAAATTATCATTAGTTACATATTGTACAATTACAAACAAAGTACTTGAGGACATTGATGTTGTAGTGGTGGAAGCAAGTGACAAGTCACTTATATGACGTGCAGTGTGGGTTACAAAATGAGTTACCTAGTCTTTGAACCATACAGAAGGTTGTCATTGTCTTTATCCTCAGCTAAGATTCCTTCGCTCATTATTTTCATCTCCTCTCTTACCTAGCTCATCTTCATCATCAGCTCTACCTCTATGTATCACATTTGTATGATTACCAATTTCAACATTATCCATATTGCTCTCTCTCACTTTTGCCCCTACACCACATTTAGAGCTTGTCTCAATAATTTATTCATCACTAATCTAATCATATTCTCCATCACCTACCACAAATGATTGCACATTCTCACATGATAGTTCTGAACTTTTATATACAAATGAAAAAATATCTTCAGAAAACACCACATCTTGGGATACAAAGTACTCACTTGTCTCTACACCAAACAATCACCATCATTTTTGTCTATAAGGATATCTAACAAATATATATCATCTACTTCGTACTAGCCTTTTGGTCGAGTCTGAGCATAACACAAACGTCCAAAAATTTTCACATGTTTATATGAAGGAACTCGACCACATAAGATCTCATAAAGCGTTTTCCCTTTAAGAACAAAAGAAGGGGTTCTTTTAGATAAGCTACCATCAAAACACAATCTCCCTAAAACTCAATTAGTAGACTAGTTTGGAATCTTAGAGCTATTGCTACATTTAAAATGTATTGATATTTACGTTCAAATCTACCATTTTATTGTTATATATTAACATAATTAGTTTGCAACTCGATACCATATTCATCATAATATTTCTTCAAGGCACTAAATTCTCTTCTATTATCCATACAAATAATTTTGACTTTACTATCAAATTGAGTTTTCACCATAGCACATAATTTTTTAATTGTTTCTCTTACTTCGCTTTTTTTGTCCATTATATATATCCATAAAGCATTTGAGAAATCATCTATAATTTTCAAAGAATAATGTGCCCCACATGAAGCAGACTCCTGATAAGGGCCTTAGATATCACAATGTACCACTACAAATGGTTTTGTAGCTTTATTGTCACTACTAAAAAACATATCACTTGTCTGTTTAGCACTCAAACAAACATTACAACAATCTTTATTATTCTCAAAACATCAATTACTACAAAAAAATAGGAAGCTGACCAATATCTTGTTTTAAAGCATTCCCTATCTGTCAATGCTCATAATTATTGAATTTCTCCACCTTGCAAACTCGATCCAAACCCACTGCATGTAAGAGATAGACTCTATTAAGCCTCTTACCCACTCCAATCACCATCCTCGTAATATGGTCATGTATTAGACATAATCTGTTAATAAAGGTGACTTGACATCCTAATTCATCAATTAATTGAGAAACAAAAATCAAGCTATAATTTAACTAGGGCATATATATCACATAGGTCAATATTAATTCTTTTCTAAGAGTCACATTTCCTTCATCTGAGGCTGTAACTTCCTTTACATCAGGCAAACCAATGAGACATGATGAAATACCACGTACTTCAATGAGTAAAGACAAGTCACTATGTGGTAGGAACAACTAGTATCTAAAAGCCATTAAGTATCTATCACAACTAGTATCTAAAAGCCATTGAGTATCTGTCACCTTGCCATTCAATTTTTCGATTGAAGATGATGTTGTTATATGGAAATTGATGACTGAAATGATTGTTACTCATTGATCATCCATCAAATTAGAAAGTGAGGCTCAATGCCCATCCTTCACCCTGATAGTAGTTGTTGATTCTGAGGTCGTGTTCTTTATCTATGTAGAATGTGTACTGACTCCTCTTCCTCCTTTATTTCCTCTATGACTACTTCATCTTGAATACCATCAGTCCAAATATCCCACCAGTTGGAAGCAATCTATTACTTCATGCCCTAATTTGCCACAATGAATACAAGACTTTTTTGGACCGTTATTACCAATACCTTTCATCTTTGATCTTGCAATCACAACAAAACCAACAACATCACCTCTCACATTATTTGTTCTTTCCATCATTCGATGTTTCTCTTCAATGGTGATCATTGAATATGCTTTATTTAGACTTAGCAGCAGAACAATGCTTAAAATGTTGGATTGAGTTGTCCTATATGCCATGTCATTGATCCCTATTAAAAAATGATACACTTTTTCTTTTTCCTTTTCTTCCATCAATTCCTTCGCTTTGCCACACGTACAACTTAAAAAAGTGCATGTTGGGTTTCTACTATAGGTTCCATTTAGTCCTTAGCTGTCTATAGTAAGAAGCAATGGATCGTGCTTCTTGCTTACAATTAGCAATTTCATGCTTCAATTGATAAATTCTCATATCGTTTCCAACAAAAATCTTTCCCTTAAGTCTTTCCACAAATCTTTCACCTCATCCATATCTGTTAGCCTAGATATCAAATATGAGTTAATAGTGATAAATATCTAACCGACAAGCATCATGTTAATAGTACACCAATCATTATATTCGTTCAATGACGAATCTAGCTTCTCAACTTTTTCATCAAGAAACCTAATTTTTTCTTTACTTTGAACGCATTCTGCATAGCTTTTACCCATTCATCGTAATTATCACCCTTCAATGTTATAAGTGTGATAATCACACCAGATTATCTACAATTGTCAAATAATACCTTGATGTCAAATCCATCATAGGTGGCTTCTTGCCACTCATACCTTCATCGTTCTTCTTAGTGTCATTTTTCATTATTCCTTGAATCTTTGTGACTAACAAATCAATTTGACTATGATACTAAGAAGAAATTTTTGTCAAAGAATTTTGTCGATTTAGAAGTTTATATGTGCCATTAGACCTTTCTTTCTTTTTAAAAGATATATTTATATGTCCTTTACAAGAGAACCTTAAAACCTACATACTTACAACATATATTTCTTTAAATAAATATATGCAACATACATATATTACCTAAAAATACTAAACCTAAACTTATCATCTTAAACTATAACTAACTAATCAAGAACAAAAACAAAAACTAACAGCTAATATAACCAGCTCGAGTAACAAACTAAGGTGTGTGCTTTCTTTGCCTTACTTGGCTTCATGAGTAGACACAGAAGTCATACTATCAGTGACTAAAGAACCTATTAAAGAGTTCTTAAGTTGGAGAAGAAAATCAAGGTGGTCAGAGTCGAGCGGATGGACGATGTGACAGAAGAGGTCATGCTTGCTAAGAAGCCCTACCATGAACAATTCCCAATAACCTAAGACAGTTTCGTCCATGTAGTCGCTACCTTTCAACTATTCCCTCGCAATGTCTAGAGCAATGTCTTCGCAAGGCTGATTAATTATTCTTAATTGGGTTATTGATTTTTGTTTTTCGTTGTGATTTTTGGGTTATTGTATTGGTTTTATGCATTTTTTAGGTTTTTATGCTATTTTTTGCAATTTTTGTGTTATTTTTTCTAATTTTTGTGCTATTTTTTTTGTTTCTTTGTTTATAAAAATAAGAAATGAAAACCAAAAATAGAAGTGGAACTAAACAAGCCTTATGATTATTCGTTCACGTACCTTCTAGTTTTTGTCATTTTCAAGTCCCGATTGTAGAGCTGCCTGCCTAATTACTTGCATGGGGTCCATTTTTATAGCGGCATTAGATTTTTAGGTCGGTGTTGACCCCTAAAAATTTACAGTATTCCTTTTATTTTTCTTTTCTATTTTGGAGACAGAATATGAGTTATAAATTATGTAATTATGTTTTCTTTTTTTATTATTATTACTATTTTTACTTATTAATAGTTGGAAAATTTTCTTCTTTTAATCACTAATGAGGTACTAAATCTAACTAATTTAAGACCAATCACGTAAATTTATTTGAGAGAAAACTTTATTGGTTTATTGGTATTATTCATAAGACATTATTTACAGTAGTATAAAAAGGGAGGGTCGTGAATTTTTAGCTTTTAATATTAAAGATTTTTTTTCTTAATTTTTTGTGCTTATGTGAAAATTTACAAATGATCTTATTATTTTATTTTATATAAATATTACTTTAATGTTCATATAATATTCGATTTAAACTTCGAATAAACAAAACCCCAGTTTTTCGTAGAGTTCCATTCTAGATTGTTGATATTATATTATAATTTTTAATAGTTTTTTACTATATCAGTTACTATATGGTAAAAGTCAATAAAGATATTGTCATTTTAGCAGTTTCAATCAAAGCCTTGACGAAAAATTAGGGCTATATCAGTATAAAATTTTAAAATTTTTAATAAATGCTATGGATTAAACAAAAAATTTCATACATGTTAAGATTTTAATTTGAATCAATCAAATTGTAGGGTCTTTCTTAAATGTTAATATAAATATTAGGTTAATATAATTTGACATGTTTTTAATTTTATCATAAATTGATTTTTAGGACCAAAACATTAAGTATCATGACACATGTCAATTATTTTTTAAAAAAATTATACTATTTTAAACATTAGATTGATTATAGTTTAGCTTCAATTTAATAATATAATAAATTTAAAACTAGGTCAACTTCATCAACATATTTCATAGTAACGAGTGTGGACATGAACTCTTTTTCTTTCACCATTTTACATAATTCTTTTTTTTTAACATTATAAAGCATGATAATAAATGAAATAAGAAATGACTATAACCTTTTATTAAGGACAAGACAGCCTCAAAAAGTGTTTGAGTTTCTAGGTAATAAATTTACTTGGACCAGTTTCCACACTATGACAAAAAGAGCTTAAGCAACAATAGGTTTGTAACAATTTTAAAATTGTTGCTAAAAAATAGTATAAAGCAGGGTTTTTTAAGTATTGCATTTAATAATATTAAAAAATAATGATAATAATAATTGGATGCCATTTATTAAAAATGGCAAAAAAATCAAAAAATCGTTACATAAAAGTATTGTTACTTAAAATAACTTTAAACAACAATCAAAGTGTTACTATTTTAAAATGTGCATCCATATATATATATATATATGACAATATTACCTTCAACACCTAGATGATTCTAGGATGTCATTTTCTTTTAATTACTCTTATATTTTATTTTATTTTTTGTAAATTTAATTTTTAAAATGTTTTTAATATGAAAATTATATATTTTTAAATATTTGAAAATTTTTACAGTTTTTTATTGAAAGGGAGAAAATTTTAGGAATTTAACATTAAAATAAATAAGATAATGATTAAAATTAAGTGAAAATAAAAGAAAATAAAATAGACTGGAAATCTATTAACCTTTAAATCTAGGTTTGTTGAATAATGGCCTTTTGACCTTTAGTCCTCTTTATCTTCATTTTTTATCCCTAACCCTCAAATTAAAAAGAAATTGTTGTTTATCTGACCTTTCCTTTAACCTTAATGCGCATGTTTTGTAGATGTAAACAACAATGTCCTCTTTGTTTTTTCTCTTGTTGGTCATCCACTCAATCTATAAGTTTGCCTCATCTCTTCTACCTTCCCATTATTTCCATAGGTTGTTTTCGTTCGTTACTGTATGCATTAGTTATGTATTCCTCTACTTTTTTATTCTCTATCCTCTATTAATAGGATTCAATCTAGGTCCTTGAGTGATGGATGAAGGGTGTATTAAGGTGATTATATGCATGGTTTTGGGACTTTTAGAGAGTTTATAAGATCTAGGTCTCAACTTGATAAATTCATTTTGCTTTTGTGATAAAGGCTTGTAAAGACTAACTAGGATAACTTGTGAGAAGTTTGATTCATTACATTGTTTTGAGATGTGGATTGCTAAAGAATAATTTTATATTTGCTACTTTAGTGGACATATACACAAATTTTTAGATGATTGATGATGTTAGGCACCTGTTTGATAAAATGCTTGTAAGGATCTAATAACTTAGAGAATGATGATTAAGTAATTTTTGAAATATGGGCATGTAAATCAATCGTTGGTTTTGACTAATCAGATGATAGAATATGAGGTCTTTCCTTATAAGATTGCTATGGTAACTATTGTCAGTGCTTGTGCTAAATTTAATGCTTTGAATAAAGCTAAACTTATTCATGATTATACACATGTAGAAAAATTTCCAATGGATGTGATACTCGAGACACTGATGATTAATATGTATGTTAAGTGTGGGAGCATTCGTCTTGCCAAGGAGTTCTTTGATATCATGTAAAGAGGAATGTCATCTGGTAGAGTGCTATAATTGCAGCTTATAAATACCATGGCTAAGGCAAGAGGGCTCTTGATTTGCTTTCTAGATGGTAAGGAGTGAGAGTACCTAATAATATAACATTCGTATCCTTGTTATATTCCTATAGTCATGCAGCCTTGGTCCCAAAAGATGTTGCACTATTTTCCCTAATATAGGATAAGTACACTCAAAAGGAGCATTTTTTTTAAAAGATTGAATAGCATGGAAATGATGATAATTGGAATTTTCTATCCAATTGATGCATTATTCCATCTTTAGTTAAGTGAAGGATAATTGTACTTGAAATAACTATAATTCTGGATTATTTACAAAGAAGATGTAGCAACACTCCACATGAATTAAAGGAAGATAATATAAGTTGATGCTTTAGCTAATGATTTTTGGATATTATATTTTTGATATGTTTAATGTTGAATTCCACAAGTCTATTTTAGGCTATTGTATTTTGGATTTTGTATACATTAATATATGACATAGATTAATATATTTTGACTATTATATTTTGGATATGATGGTTATTTTTAATATTATATATTATTGTATTTCTGAATATTAACATATATATATGTGATTTTTTATTGCTCAATGATATAAGATTACTTTTACATTAACATATTGCTTACTTTTACCTAAACATGTCATGATTAATAAAAGAATAAACTGTTATTTTTATTAGTAGATATCGTTGCCTAAGCAAAATCAATTCATTGCCTTATAAAGATTCAAATTGTTGCTATATCTATTCAACATTATTGTTATAGTTTGAAATTATTATATTGCCTTACTTAAAATTTGAAGCAACATCATTCATTTTGTTCCCTAATCAAGAAATTTTATTACCTTACATTTATAGTAGCATAACTTTATTTAATGAAATGAATTTTGTTACCTTAAGGAAAATGAGATAATAATTGTACTTCTAGCTACATTTTTACCTATTGTCAAAAGTTCTTTTTGTTGTAGTGCCAATACATGTGATAGAAATATTATATGTGCCTTGTTTGATCTATTTTTATTAAAAAAATAATTTTTGTGAATAAAAAATTCAACATTCACTACAAGTGTGTCAACAAGCCCAAATTAGTAACAAAACTTACATGAGCAATGTTTCATGCTACACTAATCATTATGTATATTGTTAAAGACAAGAAAAAGCTACGATACTGTCTTATGGAGGAGCATAACTCCATCCATATATTTTGTCATAGTCTTAAACTTTTAACCTTATACACCATGTGGTACTAGTAAACTCCTTGACTTAGGAACGTCTTCGTTAGCTTGTAATGCTAGTTCAACCTTCCTCAAGTATTTCTTACAAGTACTTTGTCGAACACTTTGAGGAAGTTAAGTAATAAGAAAGATGGAAAAGAATACAAGAGCTTTGGAGAACCGAGTATTATTATTACTCAAAGATTGTATATAAAATTGGGTTTATGATATAAGCAAGATCCCTAACCTATTTATAATCACCCACTCAATGGATGATTATGATCATTTCAATCTAAGGCTTATAATAATTCCTTGTATTGCTCTACCCAAATATCCACTAATCACTTTACTAATCAAGGAGATGATTATGCTATCTATATGGATTTAGAGTCTTCTACCTACTTATAGTATTGTTGAGAGCCTTCTAAAGAATTCAAGAGTCAAAACTCCCTTCTTAGCGAGGGAAACAATCATCGCATGACATTCTCCTCGACTTACCTTGGTGACACCCTCCTCATATCCACCTTGTATGCCTCGATGTGCCTCTTGTTGTTCCACAATGTGAGTTCGCGCTTCTAACTTACCTCGACTCACCCATGCTTAGCTCTTCCTTGTCCTTTTTATAGGGTTATAACATGGTATGCATCTATAAATATAAAGGCAAATGTTAGTTGTAGGTTGGCTTACCAATGCCTTTCTCCATATTCTCCTTCCTCAACCTCGGCCACTTTGGCATGAACACTTGATCGCCTTTGGTAGTAAAAATCCCATCTTCAAGATTAAATTGACGTGTCTTCCCTCTTTGACATGCCAATTCTCTCAAACACTTGACTTGCGGGCTAGGCTCTACACTTTTCTTAATGTGATCTATCAAAGGAACACTTGAACTTATGATGGCTTCCATCTTTACCTTCATACCATAAGTATCCACCTCCAAAGTTTCTCTACTCGGCCTAGGATGTATCACCTAGTCATATGTTTCCATGAAAGTTTGCCAACTTACTTTCTTCAATGTGGATTTCAGTTAGTTAAGGAAATGGTTCCTTGCCACATAGTTCATCTCCTCCATGAAGTTGGAACCTTCATCATACGATTTCTTTTATTGCCTTTATATTCATCAAACTTGGAAGTCAATGTACTTAGCACCATCTTAACCTCATGACCCACCTCTCTCTTTGATGGAAGTCTTTTCAATAACTCAGGTGGTGTCTCCTCTTTGAAGAGTTGTATGGCAGAAATGCATTTAGCTTAAAGGCTTGCCTCTCTTAATAGTGACTCCATACTCGTATTGCTTGCCTCCAATATTAACGTGGTCTTGGCAAATAGGATTGGTATAGCCTCGATTTGATCTATGAACTTCATCCCAAACACTATAAGATCATCACCAAAAGAAAATTTTAAAAGGTTAATATGGCTACACCACTAACCTAAGCTTCCTCTAATGCCTCGAGGACTCCTATGTATGGATGTTGCCTTTGAATTTATAACCTTAATCCATCTTTACTCCTCAATAAATTTGATGCCTAATCATTTGGTTTCTTTCACTCGAATGAAATTATTACTATCACTAGTATATAATAATACTTTTACTGTTTTCCCATCAATCTTGGCTTTTACGAACAAAAGGCCCTTCATCTCAAATTTAGGCACCTCCATCTTAGATTTGATTGCATTGAGGAGTTGTAGCTATCCTATCGTCACTTCTTTGGGTTTCCTTTCCTTCTTTTCCTCAATTAAAGTCTAGATCTTGCTTTTCTTCAGACATTTTCTAGTCCTATATGGTTTATCATAAATAAGACAATTAAGAATAAACCTTTTCTCATCTTGGCCTCCATTAGTGCTCTTACCCTTCTTTAATTTGCTATCTTTGTAGGAACCCTCCTTGCCTTGATGATTATCTCCCCTACTTTTCTCCTTGTTACCCTTGTCTTTGTTGAACTTGGGCTTATTAGACTTCTTGAGCTCGACAAGTGATTCAGTAATTGAAATAATAGCAGCTAAGTCTTAGGCTCCATGGTGTTAGATTTCCATCTTCACCAAAGTTTAGAAACCATCCATGAATGTAAAGAATGCCTCATTATCAAGGTAATTCAGGATCTTCAAGAGCATTTTGGAAAACTCCTTCACATAGTTCCTAATACTTCCATCTAAATAGAGACATCTTTGCTTAAATCTCGCCTCCTCTTTAGCATTCTCCATATATAATTACCTTTTTAATTATCTCTTAAACTCATTTCATATGTTGATGGTGAAAGTTCTCCTTTTAATGTCTATGTATCTCTACTTCCAACACACTATCGTGATATCTTCAAGGTAGAGAGTGACACTATTAGTCTTATTGGTGTCATCCATAATATCTAGTGCCTTGAAGTATTGCTTTAAACTTTACAGAAAATTTTCTACCTCCTTCGTGTTCCTTAATCTCTTGAACTTCTTAGACTTTAAAACATACATTCTTAGAGGAGCTGTGACTACCATCGAAATGGCATGTTTTCCCTTTAAGCAACTGTCTTCTTACAGAGGATCAACTCATCCTTGGCCTTCTTTAATTTATTGAAAACTTTTTCAAGTTCTTCCCTCAAAGGTGCAATCTTAGATATAACCACTCATTTCAAGGTCTCCACTTGGTTAAGGCACTTAGACAGGGCTTTATTTAAGGCACCTTGCATCTCATTATAAAGCTCTTCTCTTCCACTTTCAAACTTCTCGAACCTTTGGTCCATCTTTATGAACTTTTCTTACCCCTAGTCTATGGCAAGCTCCACCTTAGCTATATGCGTTATAGCACTAAAGTAACTTATGACATACTCTTAACATCAACGTCCACCAAGTCTTCTCTTAACCTTGATCTCCCTCTCTTTGATTGCTTGGCTAATTCTTCAATGTAGGCAGTCTCACTACTTCTTGCATTGGCCATCTTTTAAGTAACAAATAAAGATTATGCAAAGAACTTACTTGGATCCTTCGCTTGGATATCAACTCCACTGAAACTTTGGCTTTGACACCAACACGGTTAGAACCTTGTTACTAATACTAACTTGGTTGGAACCTTGTCCCTGATACCAATTGTGAAGAGTTCAGACCTTTAACCTTATGAATTGTGTGACACTAACAAACTTCTTGACTTAGGAATACCTTCCTTTTTTTGGAATGCTAGTTCACCCTTCCTTAAATACTTCTTAAAAACATTTTTATCAAACACCTTATAGAAGCTAAGTAATATGAAAGATAAAAAAGATCATAAAAGCTTTATAGCACTTGGAGGGTATTTTTATTACTTAAGGAATGTATAGAAAATAAGGTTGATGATACAAGTGGGATTCTTATCCTATTTATAATCCTCCACCCTTTAATAGATGATTATAATCATTTCAATATAATGACTTACAGTGATTATTTAGAATGATCTATACAAATACCTCACTAATCACTTAACCAATTAAAGAATTGATTATACTATCTACAAGAATTTAGAAACTTCCACTCATCTCTCGTCTTGTTGAAAATCTTTTAGAAAATTTCAAGGTCAAACCTCTCTTCTTAGGGAGAGGAACAATCACTGCGTGATAATATAAATGGGTAATAATTTTATATTTATTCTATTTATACAAATTCTCTATTTTAATCTCCTTGTTTAATATATTTCAATATTCTTTATTATTTATTGAATATCCCATTAAACTCTATTATGAGAACTTCATTAAAATATTCATTTATAATTTCTAATCCTTTTTTTAGGATTACTTCATTTTAAAATATAAAATTATTATGTAAGATAAATTAAACAAAAGAAAACATGATATGTAAGAGATTAAATTAAATTTTAAAAATTTTAATATTAAGAAGACTATAATTCTTTAAATAATACATTAATATGATTAAGAATTGTGAAAATTGAATAAATGCAAAGTCTAAATAGCCTAAATGTAAAAGATAATCTCCATGCCATTCCATTCAACTTGTATGGCTTGTTCCTATGTTTCATATCACGCAATGTATGATCTTCCTAGTTGGCCAACTATTTTTTTTTCGTATAATGGAAGAGTGAAATTTCATTGACCAAAATTGTATATACGCGTTCAGATGTAAGAAACATCTGGCACCATTCATTAATAACAAAGAAAATGATCAGACCCTATCAAGACACACATATTGATACCAAGTCAAACTTATACAAACTCAAAAGCATAAAGTTATCATATTTTAGAGCTACAAATTAAATAAACTTCAAGAAATTCGAGGATCCTGGTTGTCCTTTTAGGTTATGTTGCATTGGTTAGGTAACTTTAAAATGACGGGTGATTTTGAAATGATTTTACTTTAAAACCAACGAACTTTTAAGATAAGTGCACCTATCGCAAAAGTAATAAAGTGGAATAAAATTTCAGACTCCAAGTGTCGAACCCACAACCAATAAGTTACTTAATTACAAGGTTGATCGGATTATAATTATTTAGGAAAATCTAGAGCATTTGATTAAAAATTGGAAAAAGGCTTTAAATTGGCTATTTTGTCTTAAACACTTTAAAAACGATTTTTGATTGCTTCTGAAAAATTGTTAAAATTATCAAATGTGTAAATGAGCTATGGATTAGATGATTGATGATTTATTTGAGTTTAAAAATAAGTTTAATGTCTAATTAAAGTCCTTCACAAAATCAAAATAAAGCAATGATTAAGACTTTGCTTTTTCTCCATTTAATCTTGTTTAAAGTTTGGTTATGCTTTAAAATCAAGTAAATGGGCATAAATTTCAAAAAGGTGAGTTTTGGAAAATTAAGTCTAGAACTCGAAATTTCACAAAAAATCCAGGTTTGATCATGCAAGGATTAATTAATTTTGCTTATTGATTTTTCCAACAATTTAAGATGATTTCTCATGCTTAAACTATCTTAAATCCTAATCTTAAGTGGCCAGCTTAGATCTGGTACTTTTAAATATTCAATAAGCAAAATACAAACGTATAAACATGCATATAAACTCTTCTAAAACATCAAAATATCAATCCATAGCAACAAAATCGATTAGCCATACAGTTGGATCAAAACATACACGATATGCATCTTAAACAACATATTATGAATAGATATAAAAATATGAGCTGAAATAAATAAGTTAGAAGTTACAAAATGTCTTTAGAATCCTTCTGGACAATTCTCAAACTCCTTAGCTTGTTTTGGACGTCACCACAGATCTGAATCCATAAGATCTAGCAAGAAAATCAAAGCATATGCAAGGATATACGCATAAGAACTTATACTTTGATTTAATCCAAAAAAACAAGAGAATATAATGAACAATCTAAGTTAGAAAACCCCCTAAGATGATTTAGAAACTCAAATCTGTATTTTAGCTACAATCTCCATCAAACAAAATTCCAAAATACAATTAGAAACTCAAAATCTAAGTGTTTGAAGCTTAGGTTGTCAAAGAAGAAAAAGAAGAGAGAAGCTAGAGCTTCTCTCACTACTATGATCTGAAATCTCTGGACTTAATTAAGATCAGACCAAGGTTGAAATCTGTAAGATATGGAGCTGAAATTGTTGACTTGGAGTACAATGGTACCCTGCCTCCCCTACAACGGCACCTTGCCTCCCCTACAACGGCACCATCACAGGGTGTCGTTATAGGTCGAAACATGGACACTACAATGGCCCCTTGATCATCAGAAAACGGCACCCTCTCCTGGTGCCGTTAATGGACAGAAACAAGAGATGTTCGAGATTTTTTTTATCCAATCTGCATTATTAAGCTCCATTCTGCAAATCAAACAATATAAGACATTAATTAAATAATAAACACTGAATTAGGGGTCATAATTCAACAAATTAACCATGAAAATTATGTCAATTTGACCCCTATCACTATGAAAATCTTGAGGTCTCTACCAAAGTCTTGGGAACCCAAATTCATTGCAATACAAGAAGCGAAGGATCTTAACATTTTGTCACTCAAAGAGATAATTAGTTCTCTTCTAACACATGAGATGGTGCTAAACGATGCTTACGAAGAAATTGCACCCAAAAGGAAGAATATTTCCTTCAAGGAAACAAAGAAGGATGAAAGTGAGAATGAAGAATCATCCCATAGAAGCGAGGAAGAAGAATCTGTCGCTCTCATCACCACGGAGCTAAAAAAGCTTATTCAAATAAAAACTCCTATCCTCAAAGGTAAGTACTTTTCTAAAACTTCTAATATAACATGTTTCGAGTGTGGTGAAAAAGGGCACTTTGGGTTAGACTGTACACACCTTTAATAAAGTGAAAAGGAAGAAAAGAATATTTTCAAGAAGAAAGCTCTTAAAGCGGGATGGGAAGAGTCTAGTGGGTCCAAAGAAGAAGAGATAACAAATATGTGCTTCATGGCTCACGTTGAGGTAAGTACTCCTGGCTCGAATGATAAAGTTAAAGTTGAATACACGTATGAGGGATTGCTTCAATTTAAGAT
>JAOXYD010232631.1:0-17843 GCA_028565735.1 Pinacopodium congolense
TATAAGTCTCTAGATTTAACTTTTTGTAGGAGCTTTGCCAAAAGCCTCTCCACCCCACAAGAAATTCCTAAACATTCTCCACCCCACAAGAAATTTATGATCATTCTCTCTAGCTCCTTGATAATTTATTGGGGATAGATAGGATAGAAGTCTAATAGATGTGCAAACTTTAAAGTTTAGAATTAATGAGCTGTGCTCTCCCTATAAATGAAAGGGATCTATTGCACCAACAATTGATCTTTTTCTAGAACTTTTATAGCAAGCTTGACCAATCTAGGAAAAATGGTTTCAATGAAATAAGAGGAAGGCTAAGGTAATTAATAGAAAGTTGCCTCATGGTTATACCAGAGGCAGGTTCAAGAGAATAGATAGATTGGGATGTAGAAGCTAAAATGAACAAAGAGCTCTTGCTAAGATTGACTTAAAGTCCTGCCATTATACCAAAACTTCCAAAGACATCCATTAGTAATTTTATTAATATTGATGATTTTTTTAGTATTTGAGTTAATATATTTAATTATGTGATATAAAGGGGAAGAAAAATCATGAAAGCTAATAAGAAGCATTAGGAAAGTTTTATTAGTATTGGAACAATATATTTTTTAGTATGTATAATAGTATGTGATGTTAGTTTAAGGGAGAGCAAATGAGTTTTTTGTTATTATGTTTCTTAATATCACATGGTTTTATCATTATTAAAAAGGGGGATATTTTTGAACCATGGGTGATTCTCCTTATGTTTTGATTATGATAAAACATTACTACTATTATGCTTGTTATTTGTAATATGTTGAAAAGATAAGTTCTAAGATTAAGTATTTGTTTAAAGGAAAAGATGTTGATAAATATAACCTAGAGTCCAAGCTGAAGAATTAGAGCAAAAGTGGTAATGGATGAAGATCAAATTTATTGAACCAAGGGTGGTTCCACCTTATTTTGGTAATGACAAAACAATTTCTATCACTAACGTATACGTTTTAAGTATGTTTGAAAGATAGGTTGGAATGACTGATCAAAGAGTCTTGAAGAGGAAATCAAAGAATCACATGAAGAATCAAAGTTTTAAAGAAGAAGTTTTTAGACCAAGTTTATGTTGGCTTATTTAGTGAAAATTGTAGTTATTTTTTACTTTGATATTCTCAAGAGGCTTTCTTTAACTGTTCATGCATACATGTTTTAGGATATGTATATAATTGCATAATTAAGAAGGTATTATGTGCTCTTAATATGATTGCATCTTTTGATATATGTTTAATTTGATTAGAAAAATATGCATAAAGTATTAAATATAAGTTAAAGACTTGTTTGGATGTATGGGTGTTTGGTTATTTATGTATAAATATGTTTAACACCTATTCGGCTGTTAGTTCTAAGGTCGATCAATAGAATAAGATAGATCGGTCAACCAAATGATCTGCTCGATTGACTAAATACTTGACAAGAGGTCAGTTGACTGAACATAATCATAAAGACCTATCGGTTGACCGAACCAAGATATTGGTTGACTGAATGTTTAGAAACTTCAAGAGTCAAGAGAGAATTGTAATGTTTTACAACGAGTAAAACATTTATTACTTTTACCTGTTGAACAAATGGTATTTATCATAATTTGAGCTGTATAAATAGGTTTGAGTATTATGTGTGTAGATACGGTTTTCATATATAAAAATTGGAGAGTGATTATACTATTTGAAAGTCTTACAAGCTTTATTTTTCAATGAGTGATTACTTGAAAGGTTTTAAATGAGTTGTTGTGTATGTGATTTTTTTTAAAAAAGGAAATCAATTATTTTTATGTGTGTGCATTTATTCATAAACCTCTTGTGTTTATCAAGTGAAGTTTCTTTTCAATTGTAATCGAGTGATTGTGAGGTTATTCTTAAGTCTAGGAAAAAGAAACTAGTGAAAGGTTTTCCTTCATCCTGTGAAAAATGATTGTATCTGTAACTTTGATTATTGTTATAAGAATGAAGGCTCAACAGTGGTGTTAGGGATTAGATTAAGAGCAAGTAGATAGCTTCGAATCAGGATAAATCAAGGTGTAAACTCTCCTCTCTCTATCTTTAGTTTTGCATTTATACTATCTGATTGTTTGTTTAGATAAATTTGTTTAAGCTTCCGAAATATTTTAGTAAGAATTTTAATACACTAATTCACCCCCTCTTAGTGCCACATTCATCCCAACATAGTTGATGGAAATAGGAGTATTGGAGCAAAAGTAGTTTTTACTTAAAGATCAAGTTGATGGATAAAAGTTCAAGCTCTAAGATAGTAAAAGGGAATAAGTTTTGGTTGATATTTTATTGTAAGCCTCACTTTGATCTTTCTATAGTGTTAATGGGATTCCATCATACATTTTACATTTATGGCTAATCATTTTGCATACAGGATGCAAAATCAAGAGGAAATGTGTGTGAATGGTTTTTAATGATCCTTTTAATACTTTAAAACGTTTTTGGTTACTAGTTTGTTGTGTGCGATGAGGTGTGAGTGAAAGGTAGTGGCTTAGGTTAGACTATGTAAAAATGATAAAATTATGTGAAGAGGTTGTAGATTGTTGAAATGAATTGTTTGAAAATTATACAATATGTTTCAAAGTTAGAATATGTGATATTTGTTAAGATTATGTGAAAAGAAGAAGTTAGATTGTGTGAATATGTTAAAGGGGATGTAAAAAAAGAGAATAAGTTGAGTGAATGTATTAAAGTGTATGAAAGTGCATTAAGAAAGAGTCTTAGAATGATTGGGAATTGTTTGGGAGTGATTTAGATGTGTTTATGTGTGAAAATTATGTGAAAAGTTAGTCTGTACAACCACTATTCCACCAATCACCTATAGAGCTTGGTTAGTCCACTTAATAAGGATATATTTTGTTATGTTTTTGTATGTGAACTCACTTGAATTCATCCCTATTTTTTGTTTAAAAATGCTTAATTTGTGATATTATAAGTTGAATGATAGGTTAAATCTTTTGACAAAAATTTTGGATAAAAGCATTAAGTTTTGGAGAGAATTAGAGCAAAAGTTAGAGTAAGGTCTGCTGCTTAAAACATCAACAACGGTTTGAAGGAGTGCAACGGTGGTCTATGCAGACCACTGTTAAAGGGACCACTATTGAAGTTACATAATTACAGTTAAAAAAGCTAATAGTGAAAAATAAAAGGGTAAATCAGTCTTTGCATAATCCTAGGTTTTACCCTAATTGGAAAGGATATAAAAGGCTCAAATAAAGCTAGAAGTGTCAATTTTTCAGTAAAAATTTCCGTTTCCTTAAACTTTCATCTTGTTTCTTGTAATTTCTTCATAATTTTAGGGCCATAAGTTGGGTTTTGATTTTTTTTGGATTTTAATTTGTTTAGTTAGTTGTTCTAGGTAGTATTGCTCTTTATCTATAGTTGTTGGATGTTTTTATTAATATATTTTCATGTTATATTATGTTTAAATTATATGTTTGATGGATTTTGAGTTTAAACTCCATGAATAATGTATGGATGCTTGATTATAAATAAATAGATAGCTTTTTTTTTTGTTCCAACCTTGATTTTAGTTATTTAAGCTTGGGTTTTTTTTGTTTCATTTCTGTCTTTATTAATTACTAGTTGTGTGTTAGATTAACTTAGTATTTCCTTTAATTTATGATGTTTTTGATTGGGCTATGCCTTATAGTTGAAGTTTATGCATTTTCTTAGGTTCTAAATTGTTTAATTTTAGTTTTTGTCATGTTTTGAATGCTTAAAGTTCTGTTCTAGTAAGTTTAATTTTGGGTTTGGGGTGTTGGTTTGAATTAAGTTGATTGTTAGAGTAAAAACCTTAGGTTTATATTAGATTTAGTGTGGAATCTTAATTTTCATTACTTTTTTTATATTTTCTAACATGTTTACATTAGATTTATTTTTTTTTTGATATAATTAACATATGTGGATAAACGTTTAAGGGTTTGAAGGTGATCGACAATTATTAGTGAGAATGAAGTTGGGTTTTTATTTAATTAATGGTTTTAGACTTACGTTGGATTGGAATTTAGGTTTATTATTAAGACATGGGGATTATTGTTAGGCTTAATCACCCTCTTCATAATTCCTAGTTCAATTGTGCTAGGTCGATTTGGTATTGCTATTTTAACTTCAATAATTCAACTAATTCACATACAATTCCATTTCAAATACCAATCAACTTATTAGCAGTATACCGATCACAAGTAATAAAGAGGAGCACATTTAAGACTCCGGAATGTCGAACCTACAGAGAATTGATTGTATGAACTACTAAGGTAATTGAATCATAATTTTCTAAGGAAACCAAAGCTTAAAACTAAATGGTTAGAAAGACTTAAGATAAACTAAAAACACTTAAATTAAACCTAAGGACTTTCCTAGCAATGTTATGGATTCCTGATTGAAGTAAATTACCAAATGGATTAATAAGTTAAGGACTAGGCTTCAAATGACTTAAGTGAGTTATAAAATGTTGGAATCTCTAATCTAAGGCCTTCACTAATTCAAGACAAGCTATAATTAAGCCATTGTCTTTTCTCTAACCATCCTAAATTAAACTTTGGTTATTTCATCAATTAATAGGCATTAGGCTTAAAGTTTAAGAAGTTCTAATCCTAAATTCCATTTAAGATTAGTACTCTCATGATAACCAAGATAGATTTCTCAGATCTAAGGATTAAACCATGTTGTTTATAGATTTTTCCAATGATTTAGGTAGAGATTGTTGGATCCCAAAACAATTATGATCTTCTTCTAGGTGGCAAACCTAAAATAAGCATTAAACACTCATATAAACAAAGATTAGGATCCAAAGTTGTGTTAATCATGCACTTAAGACATTCAAGAACTTATCCAAAGCTATAAATTAACTCAAAACATCATAAACATATTAGAAATTTGGATTAAAATCAAAGCAACTCATGTTCTTATACAAATATGAATAAAGAGATGAAATAAGTGAAAGAAGGGTTTATAGTTCACCAAATATTGCTCCAAAGTGTTATACAACCTTCAAACACCTAAAAAAACTCTTAAAAATCTTTACAATAACCTAGAAATCCTATAAACAAGGCTGGAAAAGGAAGAACAGAAAGGAACCCTAACCTAAAGAAGAAAAGAGAAAAACCTAAGCTAAATCTATTAATTGGAGACTATAATCTGTGTTACTCTGCAAAAATAGGTTCTCTGGCTTCTTATATATGTCCCCTGTAAGAAGGAAGAAAGTGAACAAATTGCAGCAAGTGGATCTATATGTTGCAACTAAAAATATCTCGACTGGTAGTAAAATGGCACTTGAAGAACAGTTGAACGGTGCCATTTAACTCCCATCGTTTAAGTCCTAAATTGGGGCCAAACATAGGTCTTCAGGAGTAAAATGTAGGGCAACTGTGTATCACTGTTTTACTCTAAAATCAGCACCATTCTTCATCATTTCTTGGATTTTCACTTCAATTTGATGCTAACATGCAAATATAATAAATCAAGACACAAATTAACTCAATTAACATCAAAATAGAGGTGCACATGCATGAAAATATCATAAAAAACCATATCAATATATCACTTATAAAATTGCTAGAATTAATGCTTTTGATACGAAATAGTCATTAGCAATTTCCATAAGTAGTGATAAGTTAATTGATTTTATAGGTGAACTTGACCAGTTAGTCTAAGGTTCCAATCTTTTAGGTTACACTTTTTGAGTTTATGTGTTGGTGGCCTAAGTTAGTCGTTCCTTATTGCATAATGCTTCTTTGTTATTAAACTTATAGAGCTTATTCAAGGTTATAGCAGAGTTTGGGGTAGTTTTAGAACTTATTAGCTTTTACCTATCCTAGAGGAAATTAGGATTCAAGAGCATTTTTGGATTCATAGGCTAACATCTTAGTTAGAGTACCTTTTATTTGGATTCGAGGGTCAATGATTTTACTAGAATCTCGATTATATCTTCTTCCCATTTTTTAAATATTATTATTAGTTTTATCATATTTTTTATAGTGCTCATCTTGGGCATTAGTTGCATTTTAATTTATTTAGCTTTTATTACATTATGGATTTTATTTTTATTTTCAATATAACATTCTAAATAGCAATTGTATCCTAGCTCCTTATAGTTCGACCCTAGTTTATCACACTATAGAGTGAGGTCTAGTTAGGTTTATTATTTAGTAGTTAATGACGAGCTTGTGTTACTAGGGAGGTGGCTTGTGTTACTTATTTTTTTTCTGTTTTGTTTTTGCTGATCTTTATCACTCTTCCTTCATGTCCCACAGTTCTTCAAAACACATTCAATTATAGAAATTGGCTGAGGAAACTAGGAGTTCATTACTTTCTCTGTTTAACCATTTTCTCTTTCTCCTATAACCATTTAACCATATAGCATGTTTGGGCATAAAGTTAGCAGGAGTCACTATAGAACAACTCAAACTAAAGGTATTCCCCTTTTCCTTAATAGTGACAACTAAGGAGTAGCTATATAATTTACCCACATGATCGGTCAATGCCTAGGAGTAGATACAATAGGCATTCTTAAAGAAGTACTTCCCTGCCTCAATGGCCACCAACATTCGGAAGGAAATCTATAGTATTAGGTAAGAAACAAGAGATTCATTGTACAAGTGCTGGGAGTGCTGTAAGAAGCTCTGCAACAACTATCTAAACTACCAAATAAGTAAACAATTATTAGTTCAATATTTCTATGAGAGTTTGTTATCCTTAGATAGGAATATGATCAATACTATGTGTGGTTGAGCTTTTATCGATATGACTTTAGAGGATCCAAAGAACTTAAGAGCAACAATAGTAGTTAATTTCCAATATTAAGGAAACTACAACAATGTTCCTTCCTCTACAAAGCAATTAAATGAGGTGTCCATTTCCATGCTAGAGCATTAAGTAGCTAACCTAACTTCTTTAGTATAGAAAGCGGTGATACGTAAGGGACCCACTAAGGTATGTGGCATTTGTACACTAACTGATTATTCTATATATGCCTGGCCTACCTTATAGGATGAACAATAAGTCAATATGGTTAGAGGGACTTAAGGGCAACACTGAAGGTATGACCCTTTCTCACTACCTACAATTTGGGGTAAAAGGATCATCCCAACTTCAAATATGAGAACCTATAAAAATGAAGTAGTTCCAATTCTAGACCTTCGACATATCAACAGTAATAACAATAAGGGTTCCATACACTGCCAGGTTTCCACCAGAGTTAACCACAACCTCAAGCAAGGCCACCACCTTCATAGCCACCACAGTTAGTCAAACGTATATCTTTGGAAGAAATTATTAAAAGCTTACCTACTAACACTCTTCAATTCCAACAGGAAGTGAGGAGTGGTTTGAAGAACTTGGAAAATTAGGTGACTAAGCTTGTTGATGTAGTGGGAAAGTTATAAGCTTAGAGCTTGACAAGTCTGCCTAGCTAATCTGAGAAGAACTCGAGAGAAGATACTTGCACCATTACCTTGGGAAGTGGCAAGGAGATAAAAGGTCCAATAAAGAAGAAGGAGAAGTAAGAAGAAGAAGAAGAAGAAGAAACTGAGTTAGAAAAGGAGGAGGACAATTATCTTAGGATGAGTACCTAACACCCTATTATCACTAACCAATTTTTTGTTTCATTTCCTTGTAGGTTAGTTAAGAACAACCAACAAGAGAAGGAGAGAAAGATATTGGAGGTATTCTGCAAGGTAGAAGTGAATATATCTCTTTTGGAATCAATCAAGTAAGTTTCATAGTAAGCCAAATTTTTTAAGGAGTTAGGCATCAATAAGAGGAAATTAAAGGGAGACAAGAAGGTAATTATGGGAGGGGGGGTTAATGTGTTAGTAGTCCTGCAAAGGGAGCTACCCCCTTACTGTAAGCATCCAAGTATTTTGACCATCCCTTGTAAGATAGTAACATGAGGTATGAGAAATGTATGCTAGATTTAGGAGGTACAATCAATGTGATGCTACTTTCCATCTTTAAATCTCTAAATCTTAGTTCTTTAAAAGATACCTGTGTTATCATACAATTAGCTTATCGATCTAACGCTTATCTCGAGAAAGTTATTGAGGATGTTTTGGTATAGGTAAACAAGTTTTTTTCCTGTATATTTTTACATGTTATACATGTAAGATGAGGATTCTTTACGTCCATTGACGATTTTGTTAGGGTGACTATTCTTGACAATGTCTCAGATGAAGATTGATTGTCATAGCAAAATGTTGACTATAAAGTTTGATGGAGAGGTCATCAGCTTCAACATCTTTAATAATATGTGTTATCCATCATATTATGAGTCAATATATAAGTTAGATATTATTGAACCTTTGCTAGAACATAGGTTTATCTTTCCACAAGAGATCCTTTATAGGTACCTTAACAACCTCAATAGAGAAGAAGACGTATGACTATTGGCAATATAACTTTGAGTTTAGATAGGACATAAAGCAATCAGGGTCCTTTAGACATGTACTCAACATTTTTACAGGTATGCACCTTACTTCTTGGAATTGTCTTTGTACTAATTGCTTGTTACCTTCTATTATACAGGCATCGAAAGTGAAGTTGAAGCCCCTACCATATCACCTTAAGTACGCCTATTTGGGATCAAATATCACCCTCCTGTGATCAGAAGGAGCGACCTTATTGCAGTACAAGAAGAGAAGCTTGTGAGAGTGTTAGAAGAGTAAAATATGACACTATGATAGATAGTCATAGATATTAAAGGTATTTGTCCTTTTTTGTGTATGCACAAGATTTTTCTAGAAAGAGCTACCCCAATCCGTGAAATGCAAAGGTACCTTAATCCACCGACGATGAAAGTTATGAAGAAGGAGGTGATAAAGTTGCTTGATGTGGGTGTCATATACCTCATCTTAAACAGTACGTGGGTAAGATCTTTACAAATAGTTCCCAAGGAGTCGGGCATCATAGTGGTGCAAAATGAGTGTAGATGTGGTTTTGACTTGGGTGCAGAATGGATGGAGAGTTTTTATGGACTATCACAAAACCAATTAGATGAGTAGGAAGAATCGTTTCCCTTTACCCTTTATTATTACTTTCTTGATGGTTATTCAGGTTATATCCAAGTAGTCATCGCTTTAAAGGACCCAGAGAAGATGATTTTCACTTGTTCATATGGGACCTTTACTTATTGAAGAACGCCATTGGGCTTATGCAACACCTTTGCTACATTTAAGAAGTGCATGGTAAGTATTGTTTTTAATTATCTTAAGAAAATCATAGAAGTCTTTATGGATGATTTTACCATGGATGTGGATTCCTTTAATAAGTGTTTAGATTACCTTATTTTTATGTTTAAGAGATATCTTGAAACTAACCTTGTTCTTAATTCCAAAAAGTGTCATTTTATAGCGCAATAAGAGATAATTTTAGGGCATGTGATTTCTACAAAGGGTATTAAGTTTGATAGAGCTAAGATAAATCTTGTATATTCTTTACCTTACCCAGCTTCTATGCAGAAAGTTTGCTATTTTCTTGGTCATGCAGGATTTTATCGCAGGTTCATTTAATACTTTTCAAAGGTTACACAACCATTGCATAGGTTTCTTTAAAAAGATATGAAGTTTGTTTTCGATGATAAGTATAAGAGGGCATTTGATTTGTTGAAATAGAAGTTGCTCACTACACCTATTTTACAACATCCAAATTAGAGCCTTCCATTTGAATAAATGTTTGATGAATCTAACAATATTATTAGAGCAGTTTTGGGCTAGTAAGTGGGGAGAGTGTCTCATGTCATCTATTATTCCTTGAAGATCCTGAACGAAGCTCAAGAAAACTACACCACTACAAAAAAGAACTCTTTGCTGTAGTTTTGCTTTGGATAAGTTCAGATATTATTTGTTAGATACTAAAATTATTGTTTATTCTGATCATGTAGCTTTGAAGTACCTACTAGTGAAGAAGGAGGTGAACCAAGGCTCATCCATTAGATAATCCTACTTCAAGAGTTAGATGTGGAGATCTACAATAAGAAGTACTTGGAGAATGTAGCAGCAGATCATTTGAGCCAACTAGTAGAGTATGCAGCAAATATAAGCCCTATTGATGATGAATTCCTAGATGAGCAGCTATATGCAGTGCAATTAGTAACTCCTTAGTATGTTGGATTGGTGAATTTCTTAATTTCTCATCAATTTCTTGTATATTTTATCAAGGTATAAAAGGAGAGGATAAAGAGCTAAGTTAAGTTTTATGTTTTGGATGATCATACATATGGCGATACTATGCAGATCAAGTAATAAGAAGGTGCGTACCTCATTCTAAATTTTCTTCAATTTTGACCTTTTTCATTTTTAAACATGTGGAGGTTACTTTGGACTAAATTAGACTACTTCAAAAGTCTTGGAGTGTAGATTTTAGTAGCCATATCTGTTTTGATATGTTTATAATTTCTATAGGACTTACAACAATTGTTAGAGGACAGGTAAGTTAGGTCCTGTTGGAGAAATGCCCCAAACCGTCATTTTGATTTGTGAGATTTATTATATTTGGGCTATGGATTTCATGGATCCTTTTCCTTCTTCATTTGGGTTTCAATATATTCTAATTTTTAGATTATGTTTTGAAATAGGTGTAAGAAAAATTAACTCAAATTGATGATTTTTTAGTCGTTACAGATTTTACCAAGTCCAACATTTTTATAGGTTTAGAGTCCCAAGAGTTATCATTAGTGACAAGGGGACCTAATTTTGCAACTAGACAATCGAAGCCCTTCTTCAGAGATATCAAATGGTGCATCGAGTGTCTACAGCCTACCACCCCCAGACGAGCAGTCAAGCTGAGGTGTCCAACCTCGAGATTAAGTCTATTTTAGAGAAGGTGGTGAATCCCAATAGGAAGAATTGAATTTTGCACCTTAACAATGCCTTATGAGCCTCTTGGACTATAGATAAGGTTCTAATTAGGATGTCGCCATATCGACTTGTCTTTGGAAAGCCATATTATCTAATATTGGAGCTAGAACATCAGGCCTACTTGGCAATTAAGTAGTGCCATATAGAGTTGGAGGCTTTTAGTGTTCATAGGATATTGCAGTTATAAGAGTTAGAGGAGTTGCTCTATAATGCATTTGAGAAAGCTTGGATTTATAAGGAGAAGATAGGCATTTCATGATCACAACATCTCAAGGAACCGTTTGCCTTAGGCCATAAAGTCCTTCTCTATCATTCTCACCTTAAGATTTTTCTAAGTAAGTTGCATTTGAGGTGGATAAATCCATTCGAGGGCATCCACATAACCATTATAGAGTAATGGAGATCAAAAGTACAAACATGGGGAAAGAGTTCAAGGTCAATGGACACCGTTTCAAGCCCTACGTTGAGGGATTTCGTGTATACGACTTCGAGGTAATGGAACTTGAAACTCCATATTACATTGATTGATTTCGGTTAATAGGGGTTGAGCTTGTGACCTTAAACAAGTGCTTGTTGGGAGCCACCCCAACCATATCCTTCGTTTTTTATGTCTTTTCTGCTTTATTTTTGTTTTGTTTTCATTTCAATGATTTATTTGCTTTCCGCTTTTTTGTGTGTGTAATAATTCAAGAAGGAAGCAATGATTTTGATTTTTATGTTTGATATGGCGTTCCATATCTAGGGGAGTATTGATAGGGGTCGAATTGATTGTGTTTTTAGTATATATTTGTTATTTTGACTTATAATTTCATGTTTATATGTTTAATTAACATTTAGAAGTGTTTAATTAGTAGGAATTGGAGATTAATTGAATATTGGAGCAAAAAGATAGCAAAAGAGGTGAATTTTTGAAGATATATGGGGTTCTAGAGAGACCACGCATACCTCCCTATGAGTGGAAAGCATCATCAGTACCTATATGGCGAGTTCCATACTGTCATATACCTTCGAATCAACTCGCCGTATATGTAGTTGCTAGACATATCACCACCAAATCTCCAAAATTGTGACTGAGGTGTGATTTCATTAATTTCCTTTGTTATTTAAGGACTGTGTGGGAGGACCTTGAGCTCTAGAAAAAGGGATAAACAACTCATATACACCAGAGTTTGGAGGGAGATAGATCTAAAAATTATTTGCGCTCTTTCTTAGTTCTCCCTTAGTGCTCTTAGAGTTATTTAGCTTCAATATGATTTATTTTCTACTTTGCCAAACATTAGAGCTTTCTATTAAGACTGATATCTGAGTTTAGAAACCATCATAGGTGTTTTCTAGCTCATATTATTACATTAATTGCTCTATTTTTTAAATTGAATAAGAAACTTGTGCTTAAGGTTATATCTTTATATGTTTTTTTATTTTTAAGTTTAAGGTTGATTTGGAGCTGTACTGGAGTTCAGATCAAATTAAGGAGTCTATGAGTCATCCAAAAGCTTTCCTTGGGTGTTTTGTAACTTTTAAACTCGTTATTGAAGCTCTTTAATTAAGATTTTTCAAAGTATGGTGCCTAAGTAACATGTTATGCTTACTTTGATCATTATGTGTGGCTAATTCATTTTTCAGCAAAGGATTGGTGTATGAATGAGTTAAAAAAGCTTTTATGCATGATTAAAGGTTTGATTTTTGTTTATTGAAGGTTTGAACATTTTGTTTTTAAGCTGGCCACTTAATAATATATTAAAAGGTAATATAAGACTTGAAAAATTAACTTAGGTTATTAGAAAAATCAATAAAAAACACAAATCAATCATTAAATGAACAAAACTTAATTATTTATGAGATTTTGACTTTTGAGATTGTAGATCCAGGAGTCAACTTCTTGATTTTAAAGCCTATTCACTTAATTTAATGCATGACCAAGTTTTAAATTAAGATTAATATAGAAAAGGCATAGTCTTAATTATAGTTTTGTCTTGAAATTGTAAAGGTACTTTAAATCAAACCTTAAAAATATTAAATGTTTATTAATTCATTGAAAACCAAATTCTTAGCTATTTTCCAAATTTTAGTAATTTTTGGTAATTTTTGAAAGTAATTTAAAAGTCAAAATTTCATTGTTTGAAGCAAAGTAGGTTTAATTAGCCTTTTCCCCTTTTTAATCAATCAATTGGAATTTCCTAAATAATTTTATCTAATTAACCTAATAATGATTCCTTTTCCCTGTGAGATTGACACTCGGAGTCTTAAAAACACTTCACTTTTTTACTTATTCGATAGGTACACTTTTCTTTCACGTTGGTTAATTATAAGTTAAAATTGTATTAAAGTTTCAATCACCTAACCAACTTGCAACAATTTTTTAGTGCAGTTACTAGGGAAACAGGCTATAATCTTACGAAAAAAATGGTGTTTAATTAGTCTAGGACTTGTAATTATTGTGTTCTTAATTTTCTGAATGGTGTTTAAGTTTTGTATGCTTACTTGTATTTTTTGCTTATTTAGATAAGTATTTGCTTTTGTTTATTTTCTTTACTTTTGTATGCACACTTGAGTCTAAAATAACAATCATTTAGACTTTGATCCAGAGCTCGAGTGTACGTTTCATAGGAAAAAGAAAAAATCGTGAGCGACTATGTCTGATCCTTTAAAAGTAGAAACCCCTAGTGACACAGAATTTGAACTACTAGAAATGAGTCCCTAGGAATATGTAGATGTTAGACCTCAGCAAAAACCTAGAGAACTAACCATGATGGACTTAGCAATAGGAAATAGAGTTAGACCTATGGCTAGCATTGTTTAGCTTAGAGTCAATGCAATCAACTTTAAAATCCCACATAGTATCATGTCTATGGTTAAGTCATCACAATTTGGAGATTCAACTTTATAAGATCCTAATGAACATTTGTAAACTTTCCTTGATACTTGTGATTTTTTAAAAAGCAATAGGATCTCTAATGATGTAGTTAAGCTTAGGATTTTCCCTTTTCCCCTTAGAGGTAAATCCAAAGCTTGGTTATCAACACTTCAACCTAGTTCTATTACTACATGAGATGATTTAATAAAGCAATTCTTAGCTAAATTTTTCCCACTTTCTAAGATAGAAAAGATGAAGACTGAGATTAACTTATTCATGTAGTATAAAAATGAAATTCTATATAAGGCTTGGGAAAGATTTGGGGAGATGCTTGTTAAATGTCCTAGTCATGGATTCAATATGTGGTAGGAAGTATACATTTTCTACATTGGTCTTACACCTTCGACTTATAGCACCATTGATGTTGCGACTAGAGGTAATTTATGAAAAATTCTCCAATTGAAGCTTATAATTTGATTGAGGAGATGGCTACAAATAGCTTTTAGTATAATCTCGAATGCTATCCAAGGAAACCACATAGTGTTCATGTAATTAATCATACAATAACTCCTACAGCTTAAATAGAAGTACTAAACAAAAAGTTAGATAGTGTAGTGAGTGGACCTGGGAGTAATACCTATAAAGTTAAAGTTGTGGTGGTACATTCATCATTAGAGTGTTAAGAAGGTAGTTCTTTTGCCCAAAAACTAGAAAAGCTCAATTTGTTAGTAATTTCAATAGGCTAAGAGGAAACCCTTTTTCAAACACTTATAATCCTAGTTGGAGAAACCATCCAAACTTTTCATGGAGCAATAAAAAAAAAACTAGTAACTACCATAACAAACTCAAGTCAACCCTCAAAGAGAACCTCTATTTGACTTTAGAGCCAATCAACCTCCAAAAGAGTCATCTAGTTTTGAAGAGATGGTTCTTAAATACATACAATCTAACGAGTCAATGATGAAAAATCATAAGGCGTCAATTAAGAATTTGGAGACTCATGTTGGGAAAATTGTACAACTCTTATAGGAGAAGCTATATGGTAAGATACTTAGCATTATCAAAACCAATCCTATAGAGCATGCTAAGGCTTTTATCCTGAAAAGTGAAAGAGAAGTTGAGAATGAAAAGAAAAAGATAGAAGAGAAAGGAAAGTAAGTATTAGTGGAGAGGGAAGAAAGGGAGAAAAATAGAAAGCATGACAAAAGAGAGAGAAATTGACAGAAAAAAGAGAGAGATATAAAAGAAGATGAAAGAAGAGATAGAGTTGAAGAGAATAAGAAAGAAAAGGGAGTTGAGGGTGAAAACTCTGATAAACCACCTAGGTTGTTTATTAATCCAAATGTATAACTTACAAATCTCGATAAGTAATTTGGGAAATTTTTGAAAATGTTTAAGAAGTTTCATATTAATATCCCATTTGCCGATGTAATGACTCAAACTCCCTATTATGCTAAATTTTTTAAAGAAATTTTTGTCTAATATAAGGGGATTGGAGGAGTATGAGATTGTTAAGCTTAATGAAGAATATTCTATTATCCTTCTAAAGAAGTTACCTCCAAAGCTCAAGGACCCTGATAGTTTCACCATTCCTTGTATAGTTGGTAGTTTACAAATAGATAGGGCTTTGATGGATCTTAGAGCGAGCATTAATCTGATGCCCTTATCTATCTTCAAGAAGTTAGGATTCTAAGAATCTAAACTAACTCAAGTCTCATTACAATTAGCTGATAAATCTGTTACCTATCCAAGAGGAATCATTGAGTATGTTCTTTTAAAGGTTTATAAATTTAGTTTCCTGTTGATTTTCTTATTTTGGATATGGAATAGGATAGCACAAAACCTATCATTTTAGGAATGCTATTCATGGCTACTATTAAGGAATTGATTAATGTACATAAAGGAAATCTCATTCTCAGACTTTAAGATGAAGAGATTAAGTTCAATGTGTTTAGAGCAATGAAGCATCCCTCCACCTTGGATTCATGTAACTTCATAAGTGTACATTCCATTTAAGATGATCCATTCAAGTATCTTTGTTTTGATTCTTTGCAAAAGGCATTAATCCAATCATGTTCATTGGAAGTAGAGGAAGAGGAAGTCAAAGAAGTGTTAGAGGAATTAGATGTTAGAATGGAAATTTTTAGTTATATTTAATCTAGAAGGTTTGAGCCTTTGGATAGATCAATTTAATCCCTTCCAAGGCCATCCATTGAAGAGCCTCTAACTCTTGAACGTAAACCTTCTCCCTTGTATTTAATGTATGCCTTTTGTGACCTCTATTTTCCAATGATTATTTCATTATCATTAACTGATACGATGAAGTAGAGCTTGTTAAGAGTTCTTCGAGAGTATCAAAATCTATAGATTAAACCCTCGTTGACATTAAGGGATTAAGTCCTTCTATTTGTACTCACAAAATATTTATGGAAGAAAGAAGCAAACCTTTAGTATAACCCAGCATAAGCTTAATCCAAATATGAAGGAAGAAGTAAAGAATAAGGTAATTAAACTCCGAGATGTTAGTATTATCTTTCCAATATCTAACTTTTCGTAGGTTAGTTCGATTCAAGTAGTACCTAAGAAAGGAGGAACTATTATGATGAAAAATGAGTAAGATGAATTGAATGCCTTAAGAAAAGTAACTAGATGGTGTATGTGCATTGATTACTATAAATTAAACGATGCCACACAAAAGCACTACTTTCCTTTACCCTTCATAGATGAAGTAATTAAAAGATTGGCTGGGTATAGTTTTCATTGTACCTTGTATAGGTATAATGAGTATTTACAAATTCTTGTTACCCCTGATAATTAGGAAAAGACAACATTCACCTATCCTTATAGCCTTATATAGGTATAATGGGTATTTGCAAATTCCTGTTACCCCTGAGAATCAAGAAAAGACAACATTCACTTGTCCTTGTAGCACCTTTACATATAGATACATGCCTTTTGGATTGTATAATACTCTTGCCACTTTTCAGCACTATATGGTAGTAAATTTTGCGGACATTATAGAAACTTACATCAAAGTCTTTATAGATGATTTTTTTGTATTTGGCACATCAATCGATGCATGTTTGGAAAATTTAGAGAAAGTATTAAGAACATGTGAAGAGACTATCTTGGTATTAAACTGGGAAAAATGCCATTTCATAGTGCAAGAGTGCATTGTTTTAGATCATAAAATTTCAAGTAAGGGAATAGAGGTATTTGAGAATTCCTGTTACCCCTGAGAATCAGGAAAAGACAACATTCTCCTGTTCTTATATCACCTTTACAGATAGATGCATGTCTTTTGGATTATGTAATGCTCTTGCCACTTTTCAACACTATATGGTAGCAATTCTTTCAGACATGATAGAAACTTACATCAAAGTCTTTATAGATGATTTTTCTATATTTGGCACATTAATCGATGCATGTTTGGAAAATTTAGAGAAAGCATTAAGAACATGTGCATAGACCATCTTAATATTAAACTGGGAAAAATGCCATTTCATGGTGCAAAAGTGCATTGTTTAGGATCATAAAATTTCAAGTAAGGGAATAGAGGTAGATCCAACAAAAGTTGAAGTTATTGCTCAACTTTTACCACTTAATTTAATTAGAATAATTTAAAGTTTTCTAGGATATGATGGATTCTACAAGCATTTTATCAAGGATTTTTCTAAGATATATAAACCCCTTATTGAATTGTTGACCAAGGACGTTATCTTTAACTTTGACGATAAATGTATGCATTCTTTTCAGTTGTAAAAAAAAAAAAAAAGCTTACTAGTGCACCTATTTGGTATCACCTAATTATTCTCTTTTATTCGAGTTGACGTGCGATGTAAGTGACTTTGCAGTTGGTGTTACTCTTGGGTAAATTCATGGAAAAATATTACATCCAATTTATTATGTAAGTTGTATCTTGAATGATGCCAATAGAAATTACACCACTATTGAGAAGAATATGTTAACTGTGGTATTCGCATTTGATAAGTTTAAATTCTATTTAGTACTTTTAAAGGTCGTAGTCTATACGAACATATATACATTACCAGCCATCAACCTACATTTAAAAGGTGAACAACCCCCGCCCCCCTAAAAAAAAAGAAAAAAATCACACACTCT
>JAOXYD010232642.1:0-17843 GCA_028565735.1 Pinacopodium congolense
AAGCAACATTTTCCCCGTGGGTTCGATACTCGAAGTCTGAAAAATTACACCACTTTATTACTTTTGCGATAGGTGTACTTGCCTTAATTCAATTGGTTTTCAAAGTAAAATAATTTGAAAATCACCCACAGTTTTAAAGACACCTAACCAACGGAACACCTTTACAACATTCTGTCTTTAAATCACTCTAAAAGTCAACAGATTTTTCATAATCAACTTTGAAATATCTGAATCTTTTTCTCTATTGAGGTATTATTTTTCAATTTTCTCTTGATATATGCTTCCATTCAATTGAAATTTGCTATCATTATGTTTAAAATTTCATAAGCTTTCAGTTGATACCAATTTTGCAGTCTATCATTGTGATTGATTTTTTTGGAATTTTCAAAAACATTAGGGATTTTTTTGAAAATTTTTTGAAAGAATTTTCTAAATTTCTTTGAATTTTCTAACCCATTTCGGTGTGCTTGTTAAACAGTTTTGATTTAGATGCACCACTAAGGAAAAGATTGGCCTATGATCCTTCTCGATTCATGAGTGTGGACAATTTTAATTTGCACCAGTAGCACTGTACCAATAAGTTTATTATAGAATGACTAATCTATTTTGATATTAAGAATCAATTCGACCTCTCGGGAGCAGTTCGGAGCATCAGATGGGAGACAATGGTCACTTTCTCAGGCCCATTCTATCCTATCCTGGTTCATGAGTCCTATATGAACATTGAGGACAAGGAGGATTCCGAGATGATCGAGATTCGATCTTCAGTGTGAGGTATTCATATTATGATAACTCGTGCTTCTATTTCGACATTGTTAGGAGTACCTGATGAGGGTGATGTCTAGATTAAGATTAAGGACCTGTTACATGGTAATTCTATCTATACCGATCCGTCTTTTTCTATTCCAGCTGCTACAGAACCTTTGGCATTAACTAGAAACACTAGATGTTACACCACTGCTAACCTAAGTATTCGTAAGCACAGTATTGTTGCCATGCTTAGTTCTAGTATTACACCTTGGGCTAGCGAGTTGAATGAGATATAGATTGTTGATATCTATTTGCTTTATAAGATGTTATTTGGTTTAGTTACTATTCTCAAGATACCATTATCGAATTTTATTATTCTTGGTATACGGGATATGGTGAAGCTTAAGAAGCTTACCAAGAATTTCAGTTTTCCTTGCTTATTGATGAGGATATTTATAGATGATGAAGTTCCTTTGGATTCAGAGGAGGTTGGAGATTGGTCTTCTAAGTTCATGATCAATGCAGCCCTTATTAAGCAATGGAGCTTTGTTTTTCACCGAGGACGATGGATTAAGAAAGATTAGGCACCTGAAGATGCTCCAGTACCTAAGCCAGCACCAGAGGCACCTAAACAGGAGATGTTTGAGGCATCATCTGACTCCACTCAGAGTGTTCCTCGTCTGAGACGTGTTTTCCCTGCTACCACCCCGCCATCCACTTCGGACAATCCTCAAGTTGCTATGATGCAGTACCTAATTAACATGCAAGGTCGTCTTACTTCTGAGCTTTCAGAGTTTCAATCATCCTTATTCTCTGAGACGTCTCATTAGTTTGATGGTCTTCAACATCAAGTTAATGAGTTGACTGCCCAAGTTAGGAGCCTAGAGGATTATTAGTAATCATGGCATGCCGATGACCCTTCTTTTTAGTTCTTTTTTTTAATTCTTTTTCTTATTTCAATTGTTTCAGTTGTTTTTAGTTTTGTAGTATAGGTTTCCCTTTCGTAGTGTAGGTTTATGTTGTTTTTCAGTCAGATCTATTGACTCCTTTTGGTATATGTTGGCTCCTTGATGTATTTGAATTCCATATTTATATAAGTGGATCACCTTTTGGCTATTTTTCTATGTTATCTTTCTTTTGATTTCAGTTCCTGCACGTCCGTTTCATTACACCATCAAATTTTCATGTCTATATCAAACAGGTGTATTTCTTTACTCTCTTATATTATACTTTTCATTTTCTATTTTAAACATTAAGGACAATGTTTAGATTAAGTGTAGAGGAGGGATTTATCATATTGACCTATTAATTCACTTGAGTTTTGTTTGTTTGATAGTAATTTTATTTATCATCAATTTCATCATAGTCTATAAATTGTGAAAAAAAAATTCAATTTTTATCCTTCTTATTGTTCATGCTTTCATTTGAATTTAATTATTTTGACAATTTGAAATGTTATCTGATTAATTCTGACTATTAATGACTTAATGCCTTTAACTCATTTCATAATTTGGAAGGTAGATACCTAATGATTAGAATGATATTCCAAATATAAAATGCAAGTTCCTGAGTAATTCTGTAACTTCTTTTAAGGCACTTTTATCATTCAAAGAAAAAAATTATAAGAACTGGAATTAACCCTAAAAAAATAAAAATTAACATTAATTATTTAATTATTTAAATAAGTACACAGACCAATCCCCTGATTTCTTAACTTGTTTATGTGTATATAAAAAAAGAAAAAAAAGAGAAAAAGAAATCAATAAATATATATGTATATAAGATTTAAAGTTATAAATGGGACTAATAGTCGGTTGAATTACTATGACACAGTTGAGTAACTAAGGATTGTTTAAGACAAAATGTTCACCTTTGCATAAAAAAACTGAAGTGACCTCTAAACTAACTGCTTACAAATTTAATTAATTAAGTGATTAATTAATATATGCTCTAAATTACTTAAAGGATGTGGAAGTGTCCAAAAGATGATGTATTAAACTCAGTTTATTTGCCTTTTACAAGCGGAATTGATTTTTAGATTTAGGTTAAAGCTTGAAAAAGAATTAAATGATTTAAATGCATTTTTTATTTGATACGATTCATTAATCTTATAATATTTCCGTGTGACAATATTTTTGAAAGACCAAGAATACATTTTCAATAATTGTGGTATTAATTTTGAATTGAATTTTTCTATTTTTATATCCTATTATGAAATTGATGATGAATTAATTTTCTCAAGGACAAGTAAATGCTTAAGTGTGGGGGAATTGTTAGGGGTCAAATTGATAGATTTTTAATGGTTAATTTGTTGAATTATGATCCCTATTTCAATGCCTAATTGTTAAATTTATGTGTTATTATGTTTAATTTACAGGATGGAGCTTGAAGATGAACATTGGAGGAAAAACTAAAAGAATTCCTCTTTTTTTTTTCATTAATGGCATCCTATCAGGGTAACATTAATGACTGATCAAGGGGCCATTTAAGGATGCAGCATTCGACCATTAATGGCGGTCTTTTAGGGTGCCGTTGATTGGAGGCATGGTGTTATTGAATGCAGCAGTCAACAATTTCTGTTCTAAATCTTAAAGATGGCAGCTTTGGCATGTCTCTAATTAATATCCTTTTCTGCTAGCACATGTGGGAGGCAGAAACAGCTGTAAAAACAAACAAAAACATAGAAGAAACATAGATTTGAAGGAGAGAATGGATCTGCCATAAAAAGAGAGAATCCTTCTTCTCTCTTCATAGTCTTTTACTTAGTATTAAGCTTCAAATGCTTTGTATTTCGAGTTTTTGTGTTGTTTCTGAGTTTCTAAACATCTGGTCTTGGTGTTAAGACGTATTTCTGAGTTTATAACTCATATTCAAGGGGTTTCTAACTTAGATTACTTGTTATTATGCTCTTATTTTCGGATTAATCAAAGTACTTGTTCTTATGTTTACAACCTTGTATTTTCTTTGATTTTGCTGTAAATTTTAATAGATTCAGAGTCTGTGTTGCATTCCATATCAAGTTGGGAGTTACAAGAAACATGTAGAAGTCTTACAAAATTGTTTTGTACACTTTAAACTTATAAATTCAAATTGTTTTTATAGATCTATCATGATATGTTACATAAGTTGTATGTTTTGTATGTCATGATCAATATGTGTGGCTACATTTTTTATTGCTAAGGATTGATGTTTGTGGGATGTAAGAGAGCTTAAAGACATGTTAAAGGTTCTGTATTTTGTTTATTGAAAGACTAAACGAACTGATTTTGGGATGATCACTTTAGATTAGTTTTTTTATGACAAGTTAAGCATGAGAAATCATCTTAAATTGTTAAATAAATCAATAAGCAACATGAAATAATCCTTGCATGACCAAACCTAGATTTTTTTGTGAAAGTTAGAGATCTGAGATTAATTTTCCAAAACTCCCCTTTTTTAAGTTAAAGCCCATTACTTGATTTTAAAGGATAACCAAACTTTAGACAATATTAAATGGAGAAAAAGCAAAGTCTTAACCATAGCTTTGTTTTGATTTTGTAAAGGACTTTAATCAAACTTTAAATTTGTTTTAAAACACAATTAAATCATCAACCGTCTAATCCATAGCTAATTTACACATTTAGTAGTTTTCATAATTTTTCAGAAAAAATTAAAAATCATTTTTGAAGTGTTGAAGTCAAGTTAATCTAGTTTTAGCCATTTTTACATTTTTAATCAATTGTTTTGGAGTTTTTCCTAAATAATTGTAATATGATCAACCTATTAGTTAAGTCAACTTTTTCCCCGTGGGATCGACATCTAGAGTTTTAAATTTACTCCATTATATTACTTTTACGATACGTGCACTTGCCTTAATTTTGTTGGTTTTCAAAGTAAAATCATTTCAAAATCATTCACAGTTTTTAAGTCACTTAACCAATGCAACAGCAAAGAGTAGTCTTAATCACAATTAGTAATTCAACTAAATCAAATCCCCAAATTGAGTAACTAAAATGCTTGTTTCACTTTAAGCTCATTAAACCCAATTCTTTAGTGCTTTAGAAAACAATATAAATAATGAATGACACTCTTGAAAGCTTAAACAAACTGAATGTAGTAGATATGAAGCACTAAAAAAAGTTATATATGTTGAGTAATAAAGTGAAAACTACAAGGAAAGAATTCTACACATATTTAACAAATATGATTATAAATGCTTCCAAATAATAAGATATGCATAAAAAAAGAGACATATTATCAATGAAACACTCCAAGAATTAAAAAATATAAAATGTAGAAATTTAGAAGCAAAATATTGGGATTTAGGCATTGAAATGTGATAATGATTGATGAACCATACAATTCTGGATAGATATGATGATTATAACTTTATGAGCTAAAAATTGACAAAAATGAACACTAAAAATGCAAATATTTAATCAATAAAACTCTTGATCACTCAAATAAACTAATCATAATAATTTTAAACGCAAAAAATAGACTAAAATAGTGAAATGGTGATTGAAGCAAGGATAGAAATAAAATTGGCAGTTTTAATATATATGCCTATTCAATCTTGGAACTGATGAAATGAGCTCCCAAAAATGCAACACGTTGCTCAATGAAACTCTTAAGTACTAAAAAAACTAAGAAAAAAATTTAAATTCCTAAAAATAAATTACAATGATAGAAAATGAAATTGAAATAAGAATAGAAATTAGAGGCAGCTTTGAAGTGTTTGAGATTTTAAGCTTGTGAAATTATTTTTAGAGCATAAAAAGAGATAGAAAATTTTTGGAGTGTTATTTATAGTATTAGGAAGTGAATGGAGTCATTGGTTGGAGAAAGAGACATTAGATAGGTGAGAAATGTTTAAAAAAAATTAAAAGTTGCACATTCTAGAAAACTAGCAATTATTTTGTTCTGCATTGTACATCAATTGGCCAACCATTAATTGAATGAACCTTTGTCTAAATCCATTTTCCAAGTTCTCCAAACATGTTAAAAACATATTAAAATCAATTTATTTTTCTCCAATTTCAATTAAAAAAACTTCAAAATCATTGCTTAAGAGTGAATAAATATCAAGTGACACATGTTAAAACCAAAATCACAAAATCACTTGATTTTTAATCAAATTACTGCATTATGCCAAAACTAAATAAATATTTTTTAAGCTAATGCACACAAGTCCATTCTTGATCTTCATCCACTTCTTGCTCTTTATATTCTCTACTTAAAACACCAATCTTGGGCTCTAATAAATGCAATCTTAAACATCTTGCACTTTTCTATCTTATTTACACATTAAAACTGTTGAACCAAGGGAAGTTCCAATCTTAGTTTTCGTAATAACCAAACATCATTTTTACTAATGATTTGAGTTTGCGTGGTGAAATTCAAAGATAGGTTATTTCAAGATGATTCCATATGTAAAGCTTGAAGTTTAAAGGGCTAAGACGAAGTTAAAGGAAGAAAAAAACATATGTAAGTAACAAGACCTTAATTAGGGTGTCTTACATTCAATTGTAAGTTTTACTTATTGTACAAGTGACCTAGGGGCTCAATTTTGATCATACATTGTACATAGTTTTCAAAAGTGGCATAAAGTTAAAAATTATTCATATGGTCTAAAATTATTTTTGAAATCTTTTTTGAAGTCTTATGTAATGTTTGGATAGTTAAGAATTGCTTTAGCCATTTTTTTTAAGTTTTTAGAATTAAAATTTGTTTGGTTTAAGCCTTTTTGTTGACATACCTTAAATCTATCCACATTTGAATTATTATTATTCAATCTAATTTTTCAATACCCAAATCATTTTTATTGCTTAAAAATAATAATAAACATTTTGCCTAAGTTCTTAAGAGTGTAATAGAATTTTATTTTAGTTTTTTAAGAACTCAAAACATTGATTGAAGCTTTAAGAAGACATATTACTCAAAACTGTCTCTAATACTTCTATATTTCCTTATTTAGAATTAAATCAGGATAAACTCTTCCACATTTAAGAAAAAATCGCAAGTAGCCACAAAAAAAAAACCTTATCAGCCTCGTAGACCTCTCCCAACTCTCAACTCACATTTTCTAACTCAAAAATAAAAATTGGTAGATCAACTTCTCTAATCTCTCCAAGCTATCTTTCTCTGCACTACTTAAGTTTTCCCGTATCCCTATACCTTAAATTTGTTTATTTAATTAAGAAAATTGTGTCTTATGTTAGAATAGATGTGTATGATTGTGATTGATCATATTTTATAATTTATAGAGTGATTAGATTGATAGATTGGAGCATCAACTCTCAAATGTACCAAATCTATTTCTGTTTGTTTTGATCTATCTTAGATATTGATTTTCGAAACTTAATCGGCTTCACAAATTCTGATTTTTTGTTTTTTTGTTTTCTTAATGTTTATAAAAGGTGTGTGATTTTTGTCTTTATTTTTGAAAGATTAACTCTTGATTTTAAAGTCTGTTCGCTTCAGAAGTGTTGATTCTATATAGAATTATTTGTCACAACTTTCAATATTTTTCTAGACTTCTTAATTAGTTTCTAAAATCGTGGAAAAACTATTTTCTGACTTATCAAGTGTTCTAGAGTGTGTTACATTTTTTCTGAATTTTTTAAGGTTATTTAAGTTAGTTTAAATTCGTTTTTCAGATACACCTAAACTGTCACTAATTTTCTATTATTGTGTTAACTTTATATTTTTATTATATAAATCCTTTTTGGGTGTATAAGCTTCCTGTGTTTAGTTTTTGTTTTATCTTAGGGTTATTCAAGTATTTTGATTTTGATTTTTGTGCACTTATATCCTCCTTTTAGGGTTCCTATTTGTAGACTTCTCAAATCTGTCCATATTTCGTGTGATTGCTTTCATAGATATATTTAAGTATTCAAATCTGATTTCTTTGCTTCTAAATTATAGTTTTCTATTTGCTTTAAGTCCTAGGAGCATTATTAAATATTTAATTTAATTTTAAGAGGCTTATTTGATTTTTGGGAAGTATTAGTTTTCTTGTCTGTCAAATTTGTCTAGATTTGGATTAAGTGAATATTTTAGATTATTTTTCATTATCATACAAGTTTTTTTGCACATCAAATCTGCCATATTAAGCTTAGTTAAGCTTTCATTTGTGTGATTGATCATTCATTCAATTATTGAAAGCGTAGGAGCCTTTAGTTTGATTATGCCTTAAGTGAAACACATTCATACGTGTCCTTAGTTACTAAAAAGGGGCTATTTTCATTGTCAGGTTAGTTAAGTGTGGGAAGGCTTCTCTTTGCCATATAAATATTAAGGTTACTCTTTAGCTTTCATAAGAAGATTGGAAAGGATCTTCTCTACCTTAAAATATTGGGTAGTTAAGTTTCCTCTTTACCCAGAAAAAGATTGTTGTGTAGATGCTACACTTTGCCTAAAAAAAGATTGGTTATAAAGGGTACTCTTTGCCTAAAAAATTATTGTAATTGTTTTTTTACTTTATTTAGTAAAGAAAATTATCTAACAAGTAGTTGGAGAGAAGATGTAACATATCTTTGAGGTAGGTGAGCTTCTTTAGTAAATTGTGTGCCTTGCCCTCTCTTTTCTACTCTCTTTACTTATCGTATTTTGTGTTATCATTTTATTATTCACCCTTGAATATCTCATTAAATCAAATTGGTTGGGTGTTAAGTTTTAATTCAGCAATAAAGTTTTTTTTACTTAATTCACCCTTTTTAATTGCCTTTAGGGCTTACAAAAACCAAAATATGCTTTGTCATCATCAAAACACATGATTGAAACTTCCTTTGGTTAAAAAATAACCTATATTTTTATAAATAATTATAATTTGACTTATTTTTACTCTTAATAAATGAAACGATAAAAGTGTCATTATACTATTTTGACCTATAAATAGTTATTATCATTTTCAGATAGTAAGACTAATAAATTTTATTTAGGTACTAGTATTTATTTATTTATAATATTAAAATAATAATTGTTTTATTTGAAAAATACTTACTTATTTTAATTTGTACATTTTTAAAGTATGAGTTTATAAATAATTTATTTATAGTAATACTTATTTAGCACTATAATTAAATCTAATATATTGCTGTCTAAGCAAATTATTTAGTACTCATATTAAATTTAGTACTCATATTTAAAAAGAGAGTATCAAGGATTATAAAATGACATCATCCTCATAGTTTTTTAACTATAACAATTTAGGGGCTTTGGCTATAATATAGCCATTACTATGACACAAATTATGCATCACCAATCTTTTAAGTTCTACCCGTGATAGCTACTATGAAATTGTGTGATTGCAATTTACAATCCTCCTTTGATGTCTGGTTCTAAGTGGCTTCAATTCAAGTTGCTTCTAGGTTTCATTTCCTTTTGCAAGAATCACTACTGTTGGCCCTATATGGCACCTAAGAGGGGGTTGAATTAGGCTCTTAAAATTTTCTTTTATATTATTAAACTTAGTCTTTCACAAGTTTAATTAAACTTAAAAGCTAAATAATTCTTAATCAATTGAATTAAACAGTAAATAAAACAATATAATATAAATGCATAAACATAAAAGAGAAAAGGGAAGATGAGAAACAACCGATTTATTCTAGTTCAGAGCAGTCTACTTACCCTACATCTAGTCCTCAACATCACTATTGATATTTTTGTTCTTATTCCGTTCAACAAGAATATAGATTACAGAATACACATTACAATCCCTTTTCAAGACTCTAGGAAAACCTTTCACTCTCCCTTTTCTAAGGCTTAAGATTAACCTCACAACACTTCCTTTTCTAAGGCTAAAGGAGAACCTTACAATACTCGCTTTTCTAAGGCTAAAGGAGAATCTTATAACCCTCCATTTTTTAAGGCTAAAGGAAAACCTTAGAACCCTCTTCTTTTTCAAGGTTTAAAAATAACCCCACAACACTCTTCTTTTTATAATTTAATAATAACCCTCACAAAATACCCAACCACAACTTCACCAAAGGCTCAAAAACACTAAAAAACACTCAATAATAATGCATAAACACTTTCAATACTTCTTTGATATATAAACAACATAAAACACATCTATTTATACTTTTCACCATGCTTCATAGTTGTTTCCCCAACGTTCATATCATTTAAGGTTGTATTCATTGCAAAATCTGTTCATTGCAAAGTTACTATTGCGTATTCTTTATTGTTCATTCAGTTGACCAATTTTAAGGTTCGGTTGACTGATCTTATTTCGGTCGGCCTATGATCTCTTCAACAAGTATATTCAATCGATTGGTATACCTTCTGTTGACCGACCTATTCAATTTCTTCATTCGATCGACTGATCTATCCATTCGATCGACCAACCTCTTTTAGGTCAACACAACTTCGGCCCAATCTCAGCCCAATCACTCCAAACTTAACCTAATTCAATTCTTAACTTAATTCAACACAAAAAAAATAATACTAATTAAATCTTAAAACTTTTTACACAATTATACACAAACTTAACACAATAAATTCATCCAATTTATCAAATATTTAATAATACCAATTTATTCATTTATTTAACCTTTAACTAAAATATTATTTCATGACTTACATAAGTGATACAAATTTCATTGAATTACCTACTTAATTACTTATTCATCATATACATTCCCAATACTAAACAAACACAGCAAACTTTACAATCATATTAGTAGAAACACTTTTTCATCATCAAAACAAAGATGGAACCAACCTTTGGTTCAAAAACTACATAAATCTTCCAATTAGTAGGTTAGAGCTTATAGCCTCATGGTTGAAAGGATCTACCATAATAGTTGACAAGAGGTTGAGATATTGCTTAGAACGATCCTATGGTTCCTCTTTTTCCATACAACATATTTAGTATTGGTAATAACAATATTTTCCATTTTGAAGTGACTAACATATGATATATTTTATTGCCATAACCATTCAATAACTTCTTCCACATTGCAAGACAATGATGTGATTTTATGCAGGCGTTAAATGCTACACAAAATTTGATTAGAGTGGTTACATTGGAAGAATAGATGCAAGATGGATTCCTATTATTTTTTTCATAGGACACATAATATTTGAATTCTCATAAATCTACTTAGCCTATCTATAGTAGTAAGTTTGTTAAGCATGACTAACTAGATGATAACAGTAGCTCTTACTGATGATTCTTTAAACCATACTATTTTATGCCAATTGATTGTTATAAATTGCTATATGTGAAGACTTTTGCATGATGAATTTGTTACCTTCCTTGAAGGTTCAGTTGTCCATATGTATGCATCCTCCTATTCTTAGATTAATTGGCTTTTAATAATGTCTTGCTTGATAGTTTACTCTAGTAGCTTTTAAATGATGTGAAGGTAATCATTTAATACCTCTTACCTTGTCATTATTAAGAATTGATTGTATAATCAACAAAATCGAATGTATTTGATTGAGAGGGCATACTTCTAGCCCTTTTCTAAACTAAAAGTAGGAGAGAGCTCCATTTCAAATCTTGATTTTAATGTGTTACTCCATGAATTCTTTTATTGTTAACAAGTTTATAAGGGTCCATAATGAGTTAGTTTTTAACTTCAAAATCTTTTTAGCTTTAAAATCCATAGGCATTTTTTAGTTAAGAGATTAGAGTGAATCCACTTCACCTATAATGATTCCCTGTCCACTAACATCCTTCATAGTTGTTTGGCCATTAAATCCTTATTATTGATTTTGATAGATAGAATTCCAAGTCCACCTTTTTCTTTAATTGCATATAGGTACTTCTAGTATACTTTTACAAAGCCTCTTTTTTCTATGTTTGTCGTCTAAAGGAACCTTCTCATTAGTTGCTTAATTGCCTTAATGATTCTAGTTAAAAATAATTGATGTGAAGATTAGTGAATGTGGAGGCTTTGGATGATTGAGGTGATCAATTGAATTCTGCCAACAATTGATAATTTCTTGTTGCACCAATTTATGAGTCTATTTTGTATCTTTTCTAAAAGTGGATTAAACTCAGTAATGCTTAGCCTCTTTTATGAAATTAGGTTCCCTAGATAAGTGATTGATAGATATAAAATTTATAGACCTCTGAAGGAAATTATCCATTCTCTATAAGGTTGAGAACTAATAGACAAGAAAATCTTGGATTTGGTTTTGTTTATTGACAGGCCTACAAGTTCTTTGACTGACAAAAAGATGATAATGGAGGGAGGGTTTGCTTTGGAAAGCATAATAAGGTTATCTGTAAAGGACATAGAGCATACTTTTTATATCTTAAATTTAGAGTGCAACTTCAAGCTACCTTATTGAGAAACGGTTGTTTTTAGCAGCCTTACGAATTCCTCCATCATAATTATAAAAAAAATAAGGGGATAAGGGATCCCCTTATCATATGTCCCTTTATCTTTGTATGATGTTGGAAGCTTGGTCATTTACCAAAACTTACAAAAAAGTTGCTGTGAGACATTTCTCTATCTAGTCTACAAACTTTCCTGAGAAACAAAGAGCAGCTAGAGAGTTAAGTATGCTTTAAAGCCATTCCAAGTGTCATATGTTTTAAAGAAGTAAACTTTGATGGCATAACTTGAAGAATAGCATTTCCTTTTGTGGTTTTTGAATAATTCTTGAGTTAACCTGATGTTATCGCCCATTATTTTGCATTTAATGTAATCCTCTTGAAAAGCACCACTGTGATACTTTAACACTTTTTGAAACTTATTTGAAAAAAATTAGAAGATAATATTTTACACAATATTGCAACATAAGATTGACCTAAATTTAGTTAAGGAACCAATACAATTTACTTTTAGAGTGAGAGTTATAAAATTCTAATTTAACTAATTAAGAATTCTAGAGATATGGAATAATTCTTGAATTGTATTAATTAAAGTTCTTTTGGTGGCCTACCATGTTTCTTGAAAGAATTTGGCATTGAAGTCATCTGGTCTCAGGCTTTGTTTGGATTTTAAGTGCATAGAACTTGAATTATTTCCATTTCTAAAACTCGCATAAATAAAAAATCTTTCTCTTCAGCTGTTAGAAGGCCGTGATCAAGAAAAAATGATTACAAATTATGCACAAAAGATGAGCTTCTTGCAGATGATTTATACTATTTTTTGAAGTATGATTTCACTTCACTTGTTGGCTTACTTTCAATCGTAGTCATGGTGCCATCTTCTCTTCTTAGAGAGGTGATTCTATTAATGTTCTTCCTGAAAAAATTTTTGTTTTGGAAGAATTTCTTGTTCTTATCCCCATCATGAAGCCATTAAACTTTGGATCTCTGATTGAGCAAAGAGTGATGAGCTTTTAGGGTTTGGAAAGATGCTCTCTTTTTTTTTTTAATTGCTAAAAGTATCTGTATTAAGCACCTCCTGAATTTTGATGTGCTTCACTCTTGCATTGGTCACTACCTACAGATTATTTTTGGATTTGGGCTTGGTTAAGTTGCTTTAATTTTTTGTTTATGAACTGCATTATTTTTTTAATAAAAAAATATTTTTTGGTCATGAAATTACTTGTTGATACCTCTAGACTTCAATAAATAATTATTGAACTTGAGTAGGAATTTTATACTTTGATGATAAAAAATATTATGTACAAGAATTAGTGAATAATTAGGGAACATTTGGTTGAGGAAGCTAGCCTTGCTTTCTTGGAAAGTTTGTAGCCAAAGCGCATTAACCAATGCCTATCAAGTTTTTTCCTCGTCAATAAATAGTCAACAGTTATTAACAAATATTTAAAATGAATAAGTCAAATTTTATATATTTTATAAAAATAAAATATAAGAAATTTATATCCTTAATTATTAATGCTAGTCTATAACAAATTAAATTTTTAATGAAAAACTTAATTTACTATTATGTTAAATTGATCAATATATTCTTAATTATTAACATAATTTAATAAATTAAAATGAACTAACATTACATTTTAAACATAAGTTTATACTTTTAATATATCTCATGAAATGAAAAAAACCATAAATCAATTTATTTGAAACATATCACCTATATATTGTCTCGATTTCTAATTATTTCTAATGGAGTAATTGTACATGCATAGAAAATTCATTAAATTTTCGATTTGTCATAATTTTTTATAGAGAAAGTTAGTTTAAAAGTTTGAGAGATTTTTAAGTGAAACTAAGAAGTTTTTAGAAGATCTTTAAAACATATAAAATTTTAATAGGATTAGAGAAATAAAAAAAATGTTGATGTCTTTCACCCTTAACTTTTTAAATATTATGAAATCAAAATATAATGTCTTTCTAAAGAGAGGATATCTAGAAAAACAATTTAGTGATATATTTATTTTATATCATTATTATTTATTTTTAGATTTTTATAAGATAATTGACTCACTCTATCTTCTACTTTATCTCTACTTTTATTTCATATTATGAATGTTGAACTTAAAAAGCTCCTTTACTTTATTATTTTATGTTTTTCATATTTTTAGCAAAGACGCTAATCATCATTCAAAAATTTATAAGATAAATTGTAATTAATTAGATTTAAATAAGTATTTGAAACTCTTGAATTTATGTGATTAATATTTTGTAAAAGATAAATGCAAGTTTTAAATAAAAATGTCTTTAGTTGACATATTTAATTCATTATCCATAATAAATTGAACAAAAAAACCAAAGTTTGTTTTAGGAAAACGTTTTTTTTAAGAAAAACCAATGTTACCAATATATATATATATATATATATAAGAAGATAAAATATGGTGTACAATCTCAAATGAACACAAATAAGATGAGTTTTAAACATTAGTTTAACTTAATTAACAACTATTTTTATAGCTAAAGAAACACACAAATTAGTCATTTTCGACATTCCCTAGGGCATGTTACATTTTATTACATTTTATAGTTTTATATTTTTATTTTCAAATTGAGTAAAAAATTATTTTCTTGAATTTTTGTTTCTATTTTTTGTTTTAGTTTTTATTTTGTATTTTCCTTTTTCTATGATAATCTTAATTACTATTAATTAAGCATATATGTTATTTAATTATTTAATATGAACTATTTTTAGTCCCTATGGCACTAAAAAAGGGAGTGAATTAAGTGTAATTAAATTATTCTAAAGATTTTTCTAATTTCAAATTTCATCTTAATAAGACTATAATAAGATGATGAAAAATACGAAAATATCCCAGTCAACCACAAAATCATGTAAAAAATAAAGAGAGTAGGATAAAGTGATTACAAATCGATTTATATTATTTTTGCAGACAAAGCTTTGCTTATAGCCACTCTCTAAGACACTTGTATATATTTACTATAATCTTCTGCAAAGAGGTGAAAATATTCCTTCTTACAACCAGTCTTCTTTAAAGATGAAGATGAACCTTACACAATCTTCTTTTCAAGGTAAAGGATCACCTTATATAATCTTTTTAGAAAGGCAAAGAGTAACCTCTCAAAGAAACTCAGTATCAATCCCTACAAAAGAATATACATCTCACAATATCTTATGTAAAAGGACTTAATTAATCAATGAATGTAATAAAAAATAACACTTGAATACTTTTTAACTCTTTAATGCTTCACACTTATTAAAACTATAGATGACATAAGTGGAGGGTGAATTACGTATTTAAAAAAAGATTCTAAACTTAAAAGTTGAACCAATTTTATGAATGATGCAATCCTTAACCACAATTCAACATATAATAATAATGATAATGCAAATATAAAACAATGTGATTCAATTTCAAACAATTTAAGAACAATCGCAACAACAAACAATTAAAAGGAGTGAAGGGAGAGAGTTTAAAAATCAAGTTTCATAGTGGTTTAGTAAATACCCTTTATCTACGTCCACTCTCCAATTACTTATAAGAAATTTTGCTATAAAACAATCTTCTTTAAGATGAAGAGAAACCTATAACCAATTCTTCTTTTATAAAAGTGAAGAGTAACCTTTTACAATATTTCTTAAAGATGAAGAGTTACCCATAAAGTCTTACTTTCAAAGGTGAAGAGAAACTCAAAAATCTTACTTTTTGATAGGTGAAGAGTAACCCAATAAAATCTTAATTTAGGGTCAAAATTAATGCTCTACTAACAAGCCAAAAATCAACCCTAACTCAAATATATGAAAATCCAATATAAAAAATAATCAAAAAAATAGTCAAGGGGCCTACAAAAGTATAATGAACATAAAAAATATAAAACATTTTTAAAAAAGTTACAATAACGTTAAAACTCTTTTTCATTCATAAAAATTTCTCTTAACTCATTTAAGGCTTCATTAACCTCTTTAACAACATTTTAACCATATATTTATAGCCTTCCAAAGCTCCCAAATATATTAGACATACTTCCTAATTGTTACTCTTAAAATGCTATTGAAACCAAGTTAGAACTTGTTGGTATTCATATGAAGGTCCGACTAGTTGATCACTTTTTTGCATTGGTCAACTAGTCCATTTAAAATCTATAATGGTCAATTATTAACATAGGATTGATTGACCAGACAATCTAAATTTTAGATTTTACAAGTTCTATTACTAGTTTAAAAAAAACACTATGAATCAATTCCTTTACACCAAAAACAACTTCAACCAAGTTTCAAATATTCCCTATAAAGATTTTAATGATCGAGACTCTTCAATTGAAATAAAAAAATTCAAAATGTCTTAATTAATGAAACTTTATGCATAATTTTAAATTTTTTATTCCAAAATCAATTCCAAATAACTTCCAGCATTAAAAAATAATTACTTTCACTTAAGAACCAATTCTCACAACTTTACAAACATCCCTAAGGTGATTTTAGACACCAAGACCTTACAATTGAACTTAAAAACAAAACATCTTTTCGTGTTTGACGATTAAAGCACTTTTTCAAACTTTTAAAAAATTAAAAATAATTCCTTTCTCTTGACAACAAATGCTCATAAGTTTAAAAACATCCATGAGGTCATTTTAGACTCCAAGGCCTTTCAATTGAACTTTAAAACAAAATATGTCTTGGTGTATGACAATTAAAGTACTTTTTCAAACTTTTTAAAACTTATAAACCTACCAAAGTTTTCAAACTTCTCAAAACTGTTCTTCTCATAAAATCTTGAGTCAACTAAGCTTACAAAGTTTCCTAAAACATTTTTAATGATCAAAACTTTTTAATTAAAATCAAAAACTCAAAATGTCTTGATTTATGAAACTTTATACACATTTTAAAAACCAATTCAATTAAAAAAGCCTTTCAAACAAAATCCAAGCTATTTCAACCATTTAAACCATTTTTCTCATCAAACTTTGACTCAACTAAAAGTTTCTCAAAACATTTTGATACCTCAAGTGGTTTTTTGAAGATCTTTGTTAAAAATTTCTCTTGATTATGAAACATTTTATGCAATAGCCTAATATGCAATGCATATGCAAACATTCTATGCAAAAACCTTAAATACAAATGATCATGAAATATTTGATTTATGAAGAGCCCTTAAGAGCATTGAGGAGATCTAGAAAAGATTTACGTTTAAAAAGTACAAATATAAAACTATCAGATCATGGCAAACTTAATCTTGATATATCCTTCGACCTTTACTTTAATGTTTACTCCACCGTTCTCATTTTCTTTAGGCTTTAACTTCCTCCTTGGGCTCCACTATATGTTCTTGCACATCTTGCATTTTTATATCTTTCAAGTTCACTAAAAAGGTAAAATTTTGGTCTTAATTACATCTAAAAGGGAGGTGAATTAATTTTTCTTAATATTTATATTTTAATTATAACTAATTGCATAATCCCTCTAAACAAATATGCAGAAAACATAATAAATAATTCAATAAGTAATATAAAAGATATGTAATAACATAAAACATAAAATAAAACTATATGACAAGAAGACGTAAACCAATTTTATAGTGATTCAGTGTCAATCTTCACACTTACATTCACTCCCAAATACCTTGTTGGGTATTTCACTATCAACCCATCCTTTACCTTTGATCCTAATCAGGACCATTATTCTTGTATTGGGCAAGAGGATGAGTCTTATCAATTTTCTAAAGAAGGCTACCCTTTGTTTGACTACCAACAATCCCATGTTAACCCTCAAATTAATCTTCCCTCCACTCCAATTGATCAAGAT
>JAOXYD010232653.1:0-17842 GCA_028565735.1 Pinacopodium congolense
CTCAAGTTTTTGGAAGAGCCAAGATAGAACTTATATAGGTTATCTTTTGCAATTTTTATTGTAAATCTTACTCACCTCTTTTTGGTCTTTTGATGAGGCTCATTCATACATAACACGTTCATAATTTACAATATCTATATAAATTGCATAATCAAGAGGAATTTTATATGAAATATTTTTCAATAATCCTCTTGTTGAATTACAAAATAGATTTTGTAGATTTTTATATATGTGTATGAGTTTAAGAAGTGTTTAGACTTATATTTGATTGGAATTTCTTTAGATAAAGTTTTATTTGTTTTTTAGGAGTTTGACAGTAATTTTAAGTGTATTTAATGTCACCGTATATTCCCACCGTTATTCTTTACTTATATTAAAGGCAGTTGCTGAGTTTCTTTAACGGTGCTTTTGTAGACCCATGTTAAAGGGACTACAATGGTAGATCAACAACACCATTAATAGTAACAAAAATTATCTGAAAGAGGAAAAATCACGTGACAATAACCATTTCTCAACAGTAATAAAACATTAATTTATTAACCCATAGGGAAATGTTAACAAACAATTAGTTTGACATCTTAGGGCTATAAATATATTATTTTGCATAAATTTTTATCATCCAAAAGCTTACAAAGTGACTAATCAAGTGTTTAGATCATCGCGAAGGTTTTTTTAGTTCTCTTTTTGAGTGTTTAGTGCATGATTTTTCTTCATACATTTTGAGTGTTATGAGCCTCCAAATACACTAAATTGTGTTTAAGAGAGATCACTCTTTAAATGAAACTTTTGTAGTGTAGTTGTGAGAAGGTTCTTCCTAAGCCTTAAAAAGAGTTCAAAGGTTGCCCTTGAGCCTAGAAAAAGGATTGTATTTCTAACTATTGTTCTTTTTTATTATAGTAGAAAATCTTAGTAAGTTTTGTTAGGGATTAGATATAGGAGAAAGTAGGCCTTTTGTAAACTAGTATAAATTGGGGTTTTGATGCTCTTCTTTAAACTCTTTACTTTTACATAATTCCTTTTTAGTTGTTTTTTTATTTGATTTATTATTTTTATTATTAGAAAATTTTTTATTTTTATATTATTATTAGATATATAAATAAATTTTACACGATATTGCACATATTAAAATTATTTTATTAAACGACATATATTGTTATCTGTTTTTAGAAATCAGGTTTTGCAAAAGTGTTAAGAACTTTAGATGAACATAGGAATTTGTTGTAAAAATTTTTAAGAACCTAATTCACCCCCTCCTTTGATGCCATCTAGGACTAATAATCTCAAAAGGTACTGATCATCCTAAATGTAGTACTTGGCTTGACTTCTCATTCTATCCTTTTGTTCCTCAGTGAAATCAATGGGAAATTGTCAAGAGATAAAAAATTTCACCAAATATATATACCAAGTGGTCTTTATATGAACTGTCTGTAACTACTCATTTGAAAAATCATCATTGATAGGAGTGTTATTAGTAACATGGTTGACTAATCGGCTCAAGTGATCTTCAACTCCATTTTCTATTTCCTTATTATCTTTAATCTCCACATCAAACTCTTGGAGTAAAAGGATTCAATGAATGAGTCTCTACTTCGCTTCCATTTTAGTGAGAAGGTACTTTAAAGCTACAGGATTAGAATAAACAATAATTTTAATACCTAAAATTATTAAACTGCCTATGAAGGATGAAAATACAATGTCATCAGCCAAGTCAAAGGACAAGCCTGCCCTTTCACTGCCAAAACATATTAAACCCTAATGAGGATGTATAAATAGTAAAGAGGACATCAAATTCATCTGTTTGGATCCCCACTTAGGGCAACCTTTGTTCTTTACGTTTTTCCTTAGTTTTCACTCAAGTGTTCTTGTTCTTTCATGCTCAGACATTAGATTAGGTAGTTTAGGTGTGAAATCTTGGTTTTATTACTTTTTTCTTTGTTGATTAGTTAATTTCGTTTATTTTTATTGTGTTTTTAATTTTAATTTTTTAAAATAGTGTTAAACCTTTGTTTTATGATAATATAGTATGGTTTCTTTATTTTCCAACCCTATTTCCCTTTAATTACTTTATGATTTCTACATTTATCTTTCTGTTTTTGTTAATTTCAGTTTATATTAGTGTTCATTTCATTATGTTAGCTTAGGTTTAATTGGGTTTAAAGACATTTGATGAGTAACTGAATAATAATTGTGAGAATTGGAATTGGAATAGAATGGACATTGTGATTTATGCTAGGATTGAATTTAAATTTGTAATTAATGCCATTAATTAGGAATTATTGATAAGATTGATCACCCTAGGTGTAATTTCTAATTTAATTGCTAGGTTTTAACTTTTGATAAGTAATTAGTCATTAGAAAAATCTACAAGTGGTGATAGGTCATTTTATTTTGTAGGTAAACTTAACCAATTAGTCTAGGGTTCTAGTTCTTAAGGCTACTTAATACAAGATTGTGAGATAGTGGCTTTAGTTAGTGGTTCGATATTTCTTAATGCTATCACATCACTAAATGTAGAGAGCTCGTTCTAGGTTATCGCATGATTAAGGGTAAGTTTTTTTATCATTTAAGACTTATCTAAAATTAAAGGAAATTAAGATGCAAGAGCTTGTTTGTGTCTGTAGGCTAGTATCTTAGGCATAGTACAATCTTTATATTTTGATGATTGATTGTATTTCGTGAATCCAGATAATATCTTCTGCTCATTTTTCTGTTATTATTATTTCTTTCTTATTATTTGATTTCTTGTTTGATTCACTTTAATATCATTAGTTTTCTTCTAATTCTTTCGCATTTAGGAGTTTCTTTTATTTATTTTTTTTTTGTGGAAATTGGGAATGGTCAACAAATACAATTAGTTCTTTGTAGGTTCCACCCTGAATTGCCCTACTACATAGTAGGTTAGTTAAATAGTTATTATTTAGTGGTTAGTGACAGACCCACCAATCATCGAACACAAAATCAACATCATTATAAAGCAACTAACATAATGGTTGCATAATCTTCAAAAAGGCTTAGATAAACCTGTGATAGAATCCTACATGACCAAGAAAATAACGCACTTTCCATATAAAAAAAGGGTAAGGTAAAGAATAAACAAGATCTACCTTAGGTTTATCCACTTCAATCCCCTTTATGAAATGAAACTACCTAGAACTATACCTTATTAAACCATAAAATGACATTTTTCCGAATTGAGAACGAGGTTAGTTTCTAAGCATCTTTTAAGCAATAAGATGAGGTGATCTAAGCATTTATCAAAGGAATCTCTATAAACAGTAAAATCATCCATGAAAACATTATGATTTTCTCTAAATTATTAGAAAATATGCTCACCATGCATCTTTGAAAAGTGCTAAGGGCATTCACAAACCAAATGGCATCTAACAATAAACAAAAGTCTTATATGGGCACATAAAAATCATTTTGTACTAGTCTTTTGAAGTTATGGTCATCACCTAAATAACCATTAAGAAAACAATAGCACGCATGACCAGCAAGATGTTCAAGCATTTGATGAATAAATGGTAATGGGAAATGTCCTTATGGCTTATATAATTGATTTTATGATAATCCACAATAACTTTCAATATATTTGTACTAGAGTAGGTACCATCTCTCCACTGTCATTCTCCATCAAAATGATTCTACAATTCTTAGGGACTATTTATAGAGGAGTAACCCATTTACTATTTAAGACAGGGTAGATGAACCCCACATCTAAATGTTTAAGCACTTCCTTCTTCACCACTTCCATAATCGATGGTTTAAATCACCTTTGCTCATGTAGTATCGGTATAGTTTCAAGAAGATTCTATGCATGCATAATGAGAGGCTAATTCCCTTAATAATAGTCTACCCTAATATTGTCTATACTCTCACAATACTCTTACAAGCTTCTCTTCTTACACGAAAGTGAAGTTACTCGCTGTTATCATTGGTTTTCATGATTGTTAAAGAAGTTTTTATGGATACATCAATTGATTTATTGATTTCTTAAGTATTATGATAAGAAAGAAAAATATCTTCCAACTTGTACTTCTTTTGAGCGATTGATATTTTTAAGTTATTTAAATTGGTTTATATTTAAAAATAGAAAGAAGATTTTAAAGATTAATCTTCACCTTGAAAGAAGATTGTATAACGTTTTCTATTTACCTATTTAAATGAAGATTATAGTGAAATTCCAAGAGAAACTTAGAGAGTAAATGTAAGTAAGAGTTGTTTATCAAACCACTATAAATTTGCTTGCATTTTCCCTTCTCCATACTACTTATTTCATACTTATTTGTATGAGGGTGTTGAAATACAATTGCATCATCATCATATTACAATCTTATTTAGGTGAATTTATGATAGAAAAAAATTTAAAATTTTAATAACTCCTAATTCACTCTCTTCTTGGTGCCATTAGGGATCAACAAGTGGTATTAGAGTTTGGACTCTTTTATTATGTTTCTAGCCAAATTATGAGTGAAGATCATAATGACAAATCTAAATGCACTAAATTCATCTAAATAAGATGGTAAAACATAAGTAGAGCCCCATTCTTCGATGGAAATGGTTATTTGTATTGGAAAATTAGATTTTTAAGAAAGTTTTCTTATGATCTCCTACCAAAGTAGTACATGATTAAAAATATCCTAAAGTGAAAAAAGAATGAGATCTTTAAGATAAGAAACTAGTGTTTTTACATAGAAAATTCTTATACATTTTTTTTATACATTAGGAAGAGATGAGTTTAATAGAGTTTCTATATATGAATTGGTTTATGAAATTTAACATACATTAGAAGTTACTCATGAAAGAACTAATCAAATTAAGAAAACTAAAGTGAGCACGTTGAATGTAAGGACCTTTCATATGATAAGTTAGTTGAATGTTCATAGGTTTTAAGTTTAAAAAGGAAGAAACTATCTTTTAAGTATAAAGAGACTGAAACTTGTAGATGCATGGATGATTGAGAATGAAAAATTAAATTATGAAATGTATAACATGATATATTCTAAGAGTATACGTGTTGCTAATGATAATGGGCATGATTAGATGCATGAGAATGAGACATTGGAAAAGGACATCAATGCTCTCAAAGAGTCATTATCAAAATTCATTCAAAGTAGTGAAAATTAGGATTCTAGAAAAGCTCTGATAATAGGCATGGAATTGGTTTTACTAATATGAGTATACCATCTAATGCCAAGACAATCTTCAAAAGAGGAAAGTTTTTACATGATGAACCTAGGCCTAAACTATAAGTTTTAACATGATGAACCTATGCTTAAGCTATCACGTAAACATTTCACATTTTATAAATTTGTATAAAAATCATATGATCGTCTATCATCCTCTAGGTCCTAAAAAAGGACAAGTTTCATGGATTCATGTATGGTTCTAAATCTAGACCTAGAGTTCAAAATTACCTGATCAAGAATAGGCAAAACTTCTATGCAAACTCACAATTTCACTCTCATACTTTTCGGCCTCATTTTAAATAAAATGATATGGAACATGCTCACAATCAAAGGAATGTCCTTTATATACATCCAAGGTTTTAATACTATCCCAAGAGAATATATATTGCCTATGAGAAATGACATAGGAATGCATATGTGTTCAAGAACCATAGCACTTATTATTATTCACAAAATACATATATAACGTGTTAATTTTTTGCACTACAGTAATGTTAATATATTTCATTTTATTAAACAAAGGTTGCTTAGCAAATCTTAAAAAATAATGATTGAAAAAGGTTTGGAAACTAACCTCTAAGGGCCTAAATTTGTATGAGTACCTAGAAGCCATTAATTTTTTTTTATCTTGAAGGTCAATATTAATGGGCATAAATTGAACATAAGAAATTGTTATCACCTTCATTAATATCAAATGAGGACTCAACAATGTTACATTTATAAATTAAATTGATAAGAAAAATTAAAAACAACCATTATATGAATCAATTAAAGCATAGTATTAAATAATGTAAGAAAATGAAGTAACCATTAATGGTAGATAAATGAGGTACACACTTACTTTCATATTGATAGTATTTCAGAATATTGACTTGACACACACCTTTTGAGTAGAAAGAATTGTCGCATTTGTCTAAGGGTGAAAGATAGATTGATCATTGAAATTGATACATGAGAGTTAGGAGAATTTTGGTTTGATTTTATAAATGCTGATTATATACTCTTTGCTAATATGATAGAGTTTCCAAAAGGGGGAGGGAAAATTTTTTTCCTTTTGATGCTTATAGATTTTGCATCATAAACCCTTTTTAATGTTAAAAAAAAGGGGAGAGATTGGTGATATTGAAAGTTGATCATGTTTTTATGTAAGAATTAAATGGAATTGCATTATATGTTATTTTATATTAGTATAGAAATAGGAATGATTAATGGAAATTCGATTTGATCTAGGGTTTTTTCTAGTTCCTAAATTAAAATCTCTTATATAGTTAAATGCATTATTAATTAAGTATAAATATTTTTTATGATTTTAAAATGAAGGAGAAGTTTAGTGATATTAGATGTCTTTGTATAAGGGAAGTGGTTACTTAACTATTATTTTGATATCCAAACCCTTTAAATACTTTATCTTTGCTAAAGATTGATCTAATTCCTTAATCATTTAATAGTGAGTGATGTTAACATGATGTATGGATTAAGGGGGACGCAATCTTTCATATTGTCTTGTTATTTTAGAGAATGTAATTGATCAATTATTTTTTAACTCTCTAATATCACATGTTTTGTCACTATAAAAAAGGGAAAGATTTTTAGACCAAGTGAGGATCTAACTTATAGTTTTTTAAACAAAAAATCATAATTACTATTAATGATCTTTGTTTTGTTGCATTAAAAAGATAGGAATATGAAAGATATACAAGACATGTATTAGAGATAAAAGGATGTCATATGAATAATGTTTTACAGATGAAAGATGATATCAAGACCAAAGAAGCTAAGTATTAATAGGTTAATCAATGGATTTTTATTATAAATCTTGTCTTGATCATTGAAATGTTTAAAGGCTTAATGCATTGCATATTGTTCACATAATGCATAAATAATTTCAAGTGTCAAGTTTAATTGAGGTTTGATTTTAAAAAGAAGTGTCTTGACCATTGAAAAACCTTTAGAGAATTTTTTTTAAATGTGTTTAAGTCAAATATTTATCAAAAGAATTGGTTTAGAAGTTTGGAAAACTTTAAAAATGATTGAAAAATGTTTCTAAGAGCATTAATTGATCAATTTCAAGTGCTAGTTGATTAATGTTTTAGTGAAGCTGAAAATGTTTAGATAGTGAGTTTGTAATATGTCACTAGTTGGTACATTGGTTGATCAATATGGTATATTAGTCAACTAATGTCAGGTATTGGTTAACTATTATCTCAAAAAAAAATGACAAATTTTAAATAGTGAGTTTATAATGTGTCATTGGTTGATATATTAGTTGGACAGTGTAGTATATTGGTTGATTAATTTTTCTGATTAACCGATAATGGTTAGTTTTTGTTTCTAACTACTATTACTTATATTTAACGAATTTTTTGGCATTAGTAAGAACTAATTTGTGTTAGAAAAAGGATTTTAAGGCCACCATGAATATAAGTACATATTTTATGATTATTAAAGAGGTTTGGTGATTTGAGAAAAGTGTGAAACATTGAAGAGTTAAAAAGAGCACATTTAAGAGTACTTAAAACTTTTATTGCATTTATTAATTCATTAAGCCCTTAAGCATTATTATGAGCAAAAAAAGATATCTTCCCATATGTTTTTCTTTTGAGGGTTTGATATTTAGGTGATTTACATCGGTTCCTCTTCAACAATTAAAAGAAGATTATAAAGGTTACCGCTCAACTTAAAAGAAGATTGTATAAGGATTTCTCTTTAACTATTTGAAAGAAGATTATAATGAAATTCTAAGAGAAACTTGGAGAGTGAACGTAGAAAAGGTTCTTTTCTAAACAACTATAAATTGGCTCACATTTACTCTTTTCTAAACTCTTTATTTCATATTTATTTGTGTGATTGACATTGAAAACATTGGTATTATTAGCATCATATTACAATCTTCTTTAAGTGAATTCACAAATTAGCAAAAACCTTGAAATTTGATAACATGCAATTAACCTCCTACTAGGTGTCATTAGGGACCCACAAATATCATAAAGAGAAAGTGAATTAATAAGAATATTGCTTTTTAATTAGAGAAAAGATATAATATCATTAAAGGTTAGATAGAAAGGACAATTTGCACAAACTAAGAAGGGGAAAAAAGTAAATAGAAACTTGTGACATCTTATTGCAATCTCTTGAACAACCTTATTATTGACATGAAAATCAACTTTAAAGTTTGTGAGAAATTTCTAAGCTTTAATATTATCCATTAAATTCTTAAATCTAGAAAAATAATGATTGGAACTATTTAAATTTAAGACCAATTAAAGACACCTAATTTGATTCCACATATTTTATTGTTTTAATTTCTTTATTTGAAAATTAAAAAGATAAAAAATCATATTTTAAACAATTTTATGTTTATTTTGGTTTAATTTTTTCCTAATTTTTTTATTTCACTTTCAACACATTTCTCTACTTCCATCATTTATAAAAATTTTATTTTTATTAGGATTAATTATATTTATTTTCTAATTTGTTTAATTATTTTTAATTGGACTTGATCAGTTTTAATTGTCTTTAATTGTTTCTAAATTTTTATATTAACTATATCAATTTAGGATCAATTATCCCCTAAATAAGAAAAGGTTCATACGGAAAGATTACACCTTAAAGCACTTACAAAATTAAAAGCTAGAGACATCTAGTAATGAAGTTAAGGAAAAGCCACATCATCAATAGATATATTTTCAAATCAAGAAGTAGCTAAACCCTACTAGCAAATGTGATCTAAAGAAGCAGTAAAAACTAAGAGCACTAAAAATAGCATCATCCTTAAGAGGAAAATAATAAAAAAAATTAGATGAAGGAAAGGACTTGGATAAGCATCCCATATTAATTGGAGTCATCCATATCAACACTCTCAAAATGTAGAAATTCTACGTAGAAGGAAAAGAGAATTAGATCGCCATTAAGCTATCAATCCTTATGGAAATCTCAATGATCTTCCAACATGTTCTCTAATAAGTATCAACTATATCTAAAGATGAAAACTTACTTAGATCTTCCTAGTGATCTTTATGGCTCTAGCAGAATTCTACTTTGCATTTATCTATAGTATCTCTAACCTTTATTTGAGGTCTTATTTGATAAAACTTCATCTGTACATCCTTTTAACTCCTTATTAATACAATTTCTTCAATAAAAAATTTAAATCAATTAGTTTTTAAGTTTTCAATTAGATTTCTTTAAAATGAAAATAAATGAAAATAAGGAAATAATAAAATAAGGAAAAAAATAATGAAGAGAAAGCCATGCAAAATAACTAAGAGGAAAAAAAGGGAGAAGATAATATGGAAAATGAAGTAATACATAATGGAGAGGGACATTGGTAAAAAGAATGAGAGAAAACAAGAGGAAGAAAAATACAAATAGCGAGCAAGGAATAGTTAGTAAAAAAATGGAAGGAGAACAAAAAGCATAGAAAAAACCTTGTAGATCGAGTCAAAAGGATAAAACCCCTACTAAGTTGATTAATTGTCTCTTCAAACTCCGACAATAACAATGGTGACCTCAGGTCCACAAACTTTATCTAAAGGAAGCCATCTTCTTCTTCTCATCCTTTATTATCTATTGTTAAGAGGATAGTGGATAAAGAATAATCAATAGTTTTCTAACATAATTAGATCACAATACTAGTTTTTGTATGGTTCTCTCCTTATTAACTCTCACCATTTTTCTTGTTCAACCATTAGTATTATTTAATTCATCTATCCTACTTTATTCACTTATCCAAGTTTATATTTCTCTTAAACTCTCTAAAATTATAAAATTCATTTTAGACCTTGGTAACAACTTAGGTAATTTAAATAGTATGCATAACACCTTATTTTATAGTGGAACTTGTCACAAACTACCAAATAATAAACCTAACTGAACCTCAATAGGTAGTATGGCAAGCTAGGGTCGAACCATAAGAAGTTAGAATGCACTTGCTATTTAAAATGCTATATAGAAAATAAAAACAAAAACCCTTAATCCAATGAAAGTGAAATGAACTATGAGGCAATTAACACAACTAAAGAGATGAACATATTGAAAAATATGATAAAATTAATAACAATGTTAAAGAAATAGATAGAAGGTATCATCAAGATTCCAGTAATCATTAATCCTCAAATCTATACAAAGAGTGTTCTATCCCAGATGTTAGCCTATAGATCCAAATAAGCTCTTAAATCCTAAGTTTATCCAAAATAAATAAATATAACAAGTTATAGAAATAACCCTAATTTCGCTATAACCTAGAATAATCTCTCTAAGTTTGATTGTGTAAAAGCATTAGAAATAGAGAACGATTAACTTAGGCCCCCATCATATAAGCTCGAAAAGTGAAACATAAAGGATTGCAACCTTAGACTAATTGGTTAAGTTTTCCTATAAAACCAACTAATCTATCACTACTTACATAAATTACTAATGACTATTAGCATTTGAATTAAGAATTATGAAAAGGGAGATCAAGCCTAGAAAATAATCCTAAATCCTTGAAATTAAACCAAAATTCCAATCCAACTTAAGCCAAGAAACACCAATTCAATAAAAAACTCAATCACATTCTCACTAATAATTGCCTGTCATCCCTTCAATCCCTTCAAACCCTTAAATAATTGGCCACATATATTAATTATAAAAAATTCAATACAAACATGCTGAAAATATAAAACAAGTAGCATAAGTTAAAATTAGACAATAAATCTAATGGAAACTCAAGGTTTTTATGCAAGCAATTAACTATATTCAACCCATCACACGAAACCTAAACTAAACACACTAAAATAGAAAACCAATCACTTAAAAACAAAATTAAAATTGATATTAAATAGTCTAGAACCTAAGGGAATGTATAAACTTAAACTATAAAACATTACCCAACAAACAAGACCACAAACTAAAGTAACAAAAATAAAATAAGCCACCAAACATTTAGTAATTAATAAGAATAGAAATTAAACAACTAGAAATCATACTTAAACAACTAATATCAAGGCTGGAAATTGAGAAGAAATCTATCTATTGAATTATAATAAAAAATTCATACATTATTTAAGAGATTCAACACCCCAAAGCATCAAACATTCAATCTAACTATCTTGAAACACAGAAATACAAAATTACATCAATAGCCACATCTAGCAACTTTATAACCTCCTTCTTCACTACCTCCATCATCGGTGGGTTGAGTCACTTTTGCACATATTGAATGGATGTAGATCCTTCCTCTAGAAAGATCATGTGCATATATAAAGAAGGGCTATTACCTTTAATATCTATGACTGTCCACTTTAGCTCTGTCTTCACTCTCACAACACTTTAACCATCTTCTTCTTTTACACTAAAGTGAGGTCACTTGCTATGATTATTGGAAGGATATTATAGGCTCCCAAATAACCATACTTGAGGTGATTTAGTAAGGGCTTCAACTCCACTTATGTTGCCTACACAATATAAGGTAATAAGCAATTAGTATAAATGGGAAATTCTAAAAATTGAGATGCATACTAGCCAAAATACTGAGGACATATATTAGATGCCATGATTGCTTCCTTTATCTCCTTTCCAAGCACAAACTTATCCTACCCATAGTCATACGTCTCCTTCTTCATTGGGATTGTCAAAGACACTTATAAAGGATCATTTGTAAAAAGAAAAGACCAACGTTCTACTAAAGAGTCATGAATATCTAACTTAGTTACCGACTTACAATTCGATGGATATCCCATAGCGTTGAAGATGTTGAAATGGATGACCTCTCTATTAAACTCCATAGTCAACACCCTACTATAAATATCAATCTTAGTCTAAGATTTCTTCAAGAATGGTTGTCCTAACATAATCATCAACAGACTTAAAGACTCCTCATCATGTATGTATAACATACAAAAATCTGCAGGAAACACAAGCTCATTTACCTACACTAAAAAGTCCTCAATAAACCCCTTAGAGTAAGTGTTAAACCAATAAGCTAAGTAAACGATAACATGGGTATCCTTTTAAAAAACTGAGATTTAGAGCTTTAAATATCAAAATGGGTATATTATTGATCTAAGCTCCTAAATCTAACATGCACCTCTCATACCTCATGTTACTAATCTTACAACGAATGGTAGAAATACTTGTATCCTTGCACTTGGGTGTAACTTCCTCTGCAAGGCAACTGATACATTCCCCCCCACCTTAACCTTCTCTACTCCCTTTAATTTCTGCTTGTTGGTACATAGCTCTTTCAACAACTTGGCATACTATAGAACTTACTTGATTGCTTCCATAAGAGGTATATTCACCTGCTCTTCGTAGAATACCTCTAATACCTACTTCTCTTTGTCCCGCTACTTATTCTTGGCTAACCTGATAGGAAATGGAATAAATAGCGGGTTAGTAACAATAGGATGTGAGGTACTTTCCTTAAAAGATTGTCCTCCTCCTCCTTTGCTAGCTTGGATTCCTCTTCTTCTTCTTACTTTCATCTTCATTAAATCTTCCACCTCCTTGCCACTTTCCAAGGTAATGATGCAAGTATCTTCTTATGGATTCTTCTCTGGCTAATGAGGCAGTTTTATAAAACTCTAGGTTCGTAACTTCCCCACTATATTTTCCAGCTGACTCACCTAGTTCTCTAAGTCCTTCAAATCACTTTTCACTTCCTGTTGGAATTGAAGAGTGTTAATACCTAATTTTTTAACAATTTCTTCCAAATGCATACCCCCAACTTGTTGTGGTATCTACAGAGCTAGGGGCTTTGGTTGAAACTATAGAGGACTCTTATGAAAGCTTAAAGGAGCATTGAACCCTTATTGTTGTAGTTGATAGGAAGAAGGCCACACATTAAAGTTACTTCTTTGTTGAGGTTTTCTGTAACTAAAGTTAGGATGAGCCTTCCACCCTAGGATGTAGGTGGGAGTGAAAGGGTCATACCTCTTTTGTTTCCCTTGAAACCCTTTAACTTTATTGACCTATTGTTCATCCTATAAGGTAAGACAAGCATTAGTAAAATGGTCTCCTAATGCACAAATGCCACATATCTTTGTTAGTCCCTTGCCCATCACTAATTATTGCACCAAAGAAGTTAGGTTGGCTACTTATTGCTCAACCTTGGAAATAGACACCTCTTTTACTTGCTTTGACAAGAAAGAAACACTATTTTGGTTGCCCCAATACTCTGAATTGTCTATGATAGTTTCTATTAGGTTCTTTGCATCCTTTAAAGTCCTATCGACCAAAGCTTTACCACTCCTAGCATTAATCATATTCCTATCTAAAGATAACAATCCCTCATAAAATAGAATTAAAAATTGTTCACTTATTTAGTGGTTTGTAAAATTGTTGTAGAGCTTTTTAAAACTCTCCCGACACTCATGCAATGACTTCCTTATGTTCCGCTAAATATCACAAATTTTCGTCCTAATGTTAACGGCACTTGAGGCAGGGAAGTATTTCTCTAAGAAGGCCTACTACATCTGGTCCCAAGTTTTGACTGATCTAGCAGGTACATGATATAACCACTCCTTGGCCACATCGGCTAAGGCAAAGGGAAATGCCTTTAGCTTGAGTTCTTTTACTATGATTCCTGTCAACTTCATAATAAAACATGCAATGTGAAAATCTTTCAGAAACTTGTTCAAGCTGGTGGTATAGCCAGATTCCAATGGACTGACATCTTAAAAACCTGTAAAAGTAAGCAATGCATGGATTAGCCCAAGTTTAATCTCAATCTCTGGCTTATCATTCAGATAGTTAATGCAAAGTAAATTATGATTGAAAGTAAGAGTTGCAAGGTACTTTAAGGTGTGTCAATGTGGCTCCATGATTTATTCTACTTCCTTTATAGACTCGTCTGAACTCTCCTCAAATTGTTCTTCAAATGACAAGGAACTACCACTCTAAAAAACATGTGCATGTTTAGCTCAGTCACTGTGATGAAATTGGTATGACCTGTAATAGGAGAAAGTAAAAAAGGGTTTAATAGAGAAAGAAGTGAACCCCTATTTTCCTTAATAAATTTTTGTAATCACGTGTGTTTTAAATAACTATAGGAAATGAAAAACAAAAGGTGAGCTATAAAGATCAGCAAAAATAAAAAAACAACACAAGAAATAATAAGAAAAAAAACACTAACTCCCTAGTAACGGCTCCAAAATTTTGATGGAGCTTGTTGCAAAATACCAAATAATAAACCTAACTAAACCATCACTATGTAGTATGGCAAGCTAGGGTGGAACCACAAGGATCTAGAACGCAATTGCTATTTCAAATGTTGTACAGAAAATAAAAACAAAAACCCATAATGCAATGAAATTGAAATGAAATATGATGTAATTAACGCAACTAAAGAGATGAACACATTACAAAATATGATAAAACTAATAACAATGTCAAAGAAGTCCGTAAAAGGTATCATTGGAATTCCATGATAATGATAGATCCTCTAATCTAAATAAAGGGTGTTTTAGCTAAGAAGATAACTTATGGATCCAAACAACCTCTGGAATCCTAAGTCCCTTCAAAATAGTCAAATCTAATAAGCTCTAGAAATAACCCTAACTCTGCTATAACCTATAATAAGTTCTCTAAGTTTAATAGCATAGAAGAATTAAGAAATAAGGAATGACGAACTTAGGCCACCATTACATAAGCTCTAAAAGTGTAACCTAAGGATTACAACATTAGAATAATTGGTTAAATTTGCCTATAAAACTAACTAATCTATTACTACTTACGAAAGTTGCTAGTGACTATTACTTATCAAAAGCTTCAATTCTAGCATTTGAATTAGAAATTATTATGAAAATGGTGATCAAGCCTAGAAAATAATCCCTATTCCTTAAAAGTAAACCAAAGTTCTAATCTAACCTATTCCCGAAACACTAATTCAATAAAAAGCCTAACCACATTCTCATTAATAATTACCCATCATCCCTTCAATAACTTAAGACCCTTAAACATTTAGTCACACATATTAAGTATAACAAAAACATAAAATAAATTTAATTCATATATGTTGAAAAATATAAAATTAGTAGTAAAAATTAAAATTCAACAATAAAATTAATGGAAACCAAAGGTTTTGATGCTAAAATTTAATTAATTCATCCAAACAAATAAAACCCAAACATAGCACACTAAAATATAAAATTTAGTACTTAAAAATAAATTAAAACAATAATTAAACAATTTAGAATGTAGGGGAGTGTATAAACTTCAACTATAAAACAACTCAAATAAAGACACACAAATTAAAGGAAAATAACAAGATAATCCATCACACACCTTGTAATTAATAAAAATAGAAATTAAATAGCTAGTAATCATATTTAAACAACGAATATTAAGGCTAGAAATTTGTATAATATCCAAGAGATTTAACACCCAAATGTATCAAACATTTAATATAACCATCTTAAAACATAGAAAAATGAAAATACATCAATAAAAAGATCTAACAGTAGAAAATAAAATGCAATGATACCTAAAACACTGAATTAAACTGATTGAAATTAAAACAGTAGTAAAATACACATAGAACCCTAAGAACATGAAGATATTATAGGAAAATAAGATGAAAACCTTAGAAAATAGTTATGGTTATTATCTCCCTTCTCTTTTGAGCTTTTGGAGCCTTTAAATACCCTTTCCAATTAGGGTAAAACTGAAGATGAGGCAAAGACCTCTTTTCCCTTTTTATTTTTTGGTGACAAAGTACATAATAGCAATTCATTAACCCTCAATGGTGGTTTTTTTTTTAACCATTGTTGGGGTTTTTGGGCTACATCCTTCAATGATCGTCTATATAGATCACGGTTGAGTAGCTACAAACCACTATTGATGGTCCAGAATGATAGCCCTTACTCCATTTTTTCTCCAACTTCTTTCAAAACTTGATGCTTTGATCTAGAACACATGTCAAAAGATTAAACCTGTCATTCATCACATAATTACACAAATTGAGCACTTTTAAACTAAAAATAGGGATGAATTCAAGTAAATTCACATACTAAAACTTAAGAAAATGAAACCCTATCATTTTACGATTCTACCTTAAACTCATTTGTCTAGTTTATTACCTCTTTAGTTCTTTTTCCATTACGTTTGTCCCTATCTTTACTTGATAAAGTAATATTTATTTATTATTTGATCTCATTTCTATTTATGATCTCCAAAAACATTAGAAACATTAATCATAAGTAATCACTTCTTAAAATACCTTTAAGAATCATTAGAAATATTTTGTAAGGAAATGAAAGGAGAAGTTTTTATAATACCCCTAAATTTTTATAATTTATAATGAACTTAGTAATTCTAACTTTCATTTTCCTTTAATTTCCCATATTCTTATTGGAAAGGTCTGCAAAATAAGAACCTACAAGTAACTCCTAGAAGAAAATGTTAAAGCCAAAACATTCTACCATCCAATCCCAAGCAACTCAAATTTCCCCCAAGCTCTATACCCTCACTCTAAGGAACCTTTAAAAGCTCCTAATAAAGGGACACTCTAAGAGAATTCTACCATGGGGTACAGCAAAACCAAGACCCAAAACTAGTAGTTCAAACAAAGTCTTCAAAAGATAGTAACTCTAAAACCCTCTTAGTAGTTAGTTTAAATAATGCTATTAAATCAATATAATGATACTATGTGTGATAAGGTATAAGAATTTGAATATTTTGAAACGGAACTAGTCACTTGGTCTTAAAAAGGAACAAAAAAAATTATGAGGGAGAGGTATAGGCCAATCTCTTATTTGGTCCTATATGTCTCTAGTATTTTAGAATGTTAGAGGTATAAATTTCTTTAGGAATTAGTTAAGAATAAGGAATTATACCAAGCTAACTAGTCCTGCTTTTGTCTGTCTTTTCAAAAGTAGATTAAAATATCCTCTTTTAGCTAAGAAAATCTCCTCCATTTTTTTCAATAATAAATAGGATTTTTTTTTTACATTCTTAAGAACTATAGTTATGCTAGAATTTCTATCCATTGAATCCTATAATCATCACTTGTTCAATTTTAGAGGTTTCAGGTCAACACATTCACCTTAGAGCTCATCATATCATCTGTAATACTTATTTTCTAGTTACTTGTGTCTATGGATCTATTAACTAGAATAATAAGAAAGCCCTAAAAAAACATTTGCAACCTTATTAATTCAGTAAGCAATTATCCATAATTAGTTGTGCGGAACTTTAACTCCATCTTACATTGTAATGAAAATTTCAACCCCTCTCTCTCCTCCTTATCTAACATATAAGATCAAGAGAGACTTTCAAAATCAATGTAATTTCATTGATCTTAATTTCTTTGGCCCTCTTCACACCGAGAGTAATAAACAACATGGCTATTAAATCATTACCAAAATAATTAAACAAAGCCTAAGTTAATCCCTCTTGGCTAACTGACCTTCCTAACTGCTTTATGAATTTTGACAATCTATATCATTTTTTTACCACTGCCCTATCAAGATATTCTTTTAAACATCAACCTAAAAAAGGCATTCTCACTTCAAATTCTTAGCCCTATCATGTTACATGACCTAATTAGGAGTGTGATAATATTGAAATAGTTATACTATTCATGACTCTATCCCTCTAATCCTTAGCGACAATAAAAAATGACTTATTTTATGGCTCTATTAAACTAAGGGAGGTTCTAATTAATTTTTTTGATG
>JAOXYD010232662.1:0-17841 GCA_028565735.1 Pinacopodium congolense
AAATTTATTGTATTAGTTCATATAAGGTGTTAGTAGTTCTTTGAAATTTTAGTTTTATTTTTAAGCATTTATATTTATGTTTTGAGCTTAATATTTATAAAGTGCTTAAACTGTCGAGATTTTGTGTTTAGCTTATTTTGATCATATTGCACATATAAAAAAATACACGTTTTTGGTTAATAATTTCTATAATCCTAAGAGTTTTTATGCTTTCTAGATTGTCATCTTTCATTCATATCATTTATTGAAAGCTAAAGACCTTCGTTGAATTGTGCATTAAATGAAACACCTTTTAAGGTATATTTGGTTACTAGAATTGGGGTATTAAATCATTTGGTTAATTGTGAGTTGTAGAGTTTCTCTTTGCCATAAAAAGAGTTGTTAAAGGTTATTCTTCACCTTTAACAAGAAGATTGAGTCTTGTATAAGTTTACTCTTCACCCTTAGAAAGTAAGATTGTAAAGGTTACTCTTCACCTTATAAGAATATTGAACTTGTTTTGTTTTATTAGTGAAAATCATCCAACAAGTAGTTAGAAAGAAGACGTAACCTATCTTTAAGGTAGGTGAGCTTCTATAATTTCCTTGTGTCTGTCTTTTCCCTGAACTCCTTTACTTATTGTTGGTTGTGTGGCTTGAATTTTAATTTATTACATTTATTTTAGCATTTGCATTTCCATACCATCTTAGGTTAAACTTTGGTTTAGTTATTACATTTAGATTCCAATTGGATTAGGTTGCTAGTTTTAATTAGTAAAGAATTTTTTTAAACACACAGTTTACCACCCTCTTGCACGTCATAGGACTTACAATGATGTTAATAAATCTAGTATACATATTAGAAATGCTTTCGTCATAGTGCATGGAAAGCAATTAATACTAATAAATAAGCATTGTCACCTTACTCTCCTTTACTTAATTAGTACCTTCATGAGTAATTTCTAATGTATACCAATTGTCATGAGTCATTTTAGCCATAGAAACTCTATTGAATTTATTTTTACTTAATGCACACAAAAAATATGAACGACCTTACTATTTAATAAAATTAATCTCTCATCTTCTAAATTCCATTCCTCTTTCACTTTGGGCATTCTTCAATCATTCACAAGTTTAGAGGGAATGAATGACCCTTTACTAACAATATCTTATAATTTAACATTTTTATCCATAAGGAAAAATTTCGTCCTAGTTTTTCAATACAAATAATCATTCCCATTAAAAAACAATGTCCTACTAATGTTTTGCCTCTCTTGGCTAGATATACTTATCATGTGTGCCATTTTTTTTCTTCACGATTTCATTAGAAATTAAACAAGCACAAGTGAGCCTATCTCTAACACTAATTGTAAGGCCTAAAGACACTAAAGAAGAGGATGAATTAAGTGGTCTAAAATTTTTCTAAACTAATTAAACTGGCCACCTAAACCAAATTAAATATATGCAATTACTAAACCAATATTTAACCTATAAAATAACAACAATAATAAACGAAATTAAGAGTTTAGAATGAACCAAATCACATCCCCATATGGCATTCTAACTCATAATTATGTGACTACTGCTGCTGGAACTTCAAACAACCTGAAAAACTCAAATTACAAAAGAAAGAAATGAAAAACAACCTAAGACTACTTTGATCTGAATACTAAGGTGTTTTGATCCTAAAACTGATGCTTAAAACATCTGGGAGAGGCCCCTTTATATAGTGATTGAGCAGCTGCAAGTGGAGGAAGAAGCCAAACTGCAAACATTGAAGATTTGTGTTAAACTAGCTGCACGTGCGTGGGCTAGTTTGGAGGGCTGGGCATTGGTGAGTTGCCTAGGATCGGGAGGTGGAGGCTTCAGGTGGCTTCATACGAGTCATCAAGTACATGGGCTCCTAGCAGCAAGCAGTAGGGCGGGCTAGCGGGTTGGGGCGTGTCGCCAGGCTCTTCAGGCGAGCCTAGCAGGCAGGTTGGGTTTCTTGCAGGCAGACGGGCGACACAAGTCCAGTCGCGCATGACGTCTCTAGGCGGGCTTCCAGGCGTGGGCTTCAGGCACGGGCTAGTAGCAACTGTCTATACTACTAGGCTTCTAGTTTCTAGTCACAAGTCTAGCAGCAGCAAGCTCACACCTAGTAGGCCCATGCACCAGTAGTAGGTAGGTTTGCTTCAGCAGCTAAGCTTGGCATTGGACCTGGCTTAGAGTACATTTAGTCTTTTAACGTCATTATTCCATTTTCATTCTTTATTTTAAGTTTCTTTCCTTTTTTTTCTTTTTGAAACAACAAATTTCAATTTTTAGCTTCAACTTTAATTTATCCTACATAATAGATAAATACACCAATAAAATATAATTCTAATTCAAAATCAATAATTAAATAATAAAACCCAAAACAAAAATAAAAATACTTAAATAATCAAAACTTACTCAAAATTAATACCAAACATAAACAATACAATAATTAGGCTTATCCTAAACAAAAATACGAATAAACAAGTCTTAAAACACAACAATAACAACCTATAATGCAAGGAACACATGTTAAACACACACTAAAGCACAATTATCACCAAACATTTATTAACCAAAGACATTAAGATTAAATCAAAACTCAAGGTTAACTAATGGAATAAAGACTAGAAACTGAAAAACAAGAAAGATGAAAAATTAAAACTAATCCAAGAAATCAAAATTCAACACTTTACCTAATGGAAACTTAAGGTATTTAAACTAATAGGCAATTAACTAAACTATAATTAATTGAAACTTAACTTATCATTCTAAAAAGAATTTCAGAATATATAATTTATGTACAAAGTGAAATTTAGTTACCTAAAGCTTAAGACTATGCATAAAGATTAACTACTAATCATAAAGTAACTAAACCCATTAGATATGATTTAAACTTCATGTAATAAAACATAAAAAAACTTAATATTAAGACTTAACAAATCTGAAATTATAGAACTCAAACCTTAAACTAAAATAATAAAATCTAGAAAATTGAAATTAGCAAACTTCATTCATATATAAGTTAACATAGCTGCAAACATTGAAAAGAAATTAATTACAATGAACTAACTAAACATTAAAACATTGATTAAAGTTATGAAATCATTAAACTAAGAACTAAATCAAATTAATTAAACTAAAAACTCAAATAAAAATGCAATGGAAAGTGTTGATTAATGAAAGAATATTGAAACATTCTACCAAAAGTAAAACAAAAACAAATGAAAGGAAAAAGTAGCATTTGGACAAGATTAAGCAAGACAACAAACAAAGTAGATGAAGCACGAAAGTTAGCCAAAATTTTTTACTCTAGAGCTCCATAACATGTTGTTACATGAAGCTCATGGCTGCCTTCTTATGGTTGTATCCTCAATGGTGAGTTTGAAGGCTAGCAACCATCTACCTTAAGAAAGCCAAAGTGATGAAGCCGAAAGTTCACATGTGCAGCCGTTATTTAAGATCACTTGGACTTCTTTCCTCCTTTGCAAGCTACTTATGCAGCCATCTTTGTTGACCTTGGAGAGCTCTCCTCAATGCAAATTGTTGCTACCATCTTTGCATATTGTTGACCTTGGAGAGCTCTCCTCATGTTATGTTGTTAGATTAGTTTTTTTATTTTGCTACTGTCATTTGTTATTTTCTTTGTATTTCGTTTGGGTTATGTTTCATTGCATGCTAAACCTTAGGATATTTATGTTTAATGTTTAATGTTTAATTTCAGATTTTTTAATCTTATTTTCTTTATGTTTCCTTTAATTTTAGTTTTTTTATTATTAATTTCTTTATGTTTAATCACTTTTCTTTTGTATTAGAAGATATTTAATGGATTACTATATTATAATTGTGAGATTTAAATTGTATTTTATTGGGTTTTGTGTTTTTATACTAGGGTTGAGTTGAAAATTTTATTAAATGCCAAGAATTAGGGATTATTCACAGGTTTGATCACCCTATTTGTAATTTCTAATTCAATTACTACGTTTGAGCCTCCGATGTGCAATTGTCATTAGCAAATTCCATAAGTGTCAATTGGTTAATTGATGTTGTAAATTAACTTAGAATTCAGAATCTTTATGTTACATGATTCAAGCGTATGAGATTTGACCAAAGTTAGTTATTTTGTAGTTTTTAATGATGTGGCATCATTGAATTTAAAGATCGTATCTTAGGTTATTACGTAGATAAGGATAAATTTTTTATTGTATCAAATTTATCTAAAATTGGAGAAATGACGAAGAAGGTCGTAACTAGGACTATGTGCTAGCATCTAAGGTATAACATAATTTACATATTTTCAATGATTGATTGCAATTCATGAATCTTGATAATATCTTCTAATCCACTTTATCTTTTTTATTTTTTACGCAACATTTGAAATACCTAAAAATACTATCCAATTCTTAGTTAATTCGACCTTGACTTACTCTACTACATGGTTAGGAAGTTAAGTTAAGTATTTTATTATTTAGTATTCAGTGACAAACTCACCAAAATTTTGGCGTCGTTATCGAGAAGCTAGCATAGGGTCTTCTTATTTCTTATCTTCTTTTTCTCATGCTTATTGATCTTTGTCATCTTGTCTTTTTTTTTCATAATTTTTTTCAAGTTTAAAGGATTTAAATCAATAATGGCTCATTATCAAAGCTCTTTTAATTCTAAGCATTTTTATTTTAACTATTCTGATAATTAGTTTAAGTCTAAAGTTATTTTCATGTTAAAGCAACCAGTGGCAAATCTCACATCCTTAGTGGAGCAACTTATGAAGCATGAAGAAAAAGCTAAGTTTTATGATATTCTTTCATTTTCAGGTTATCCTTTTGATCTAAGTTCTACATTTTGGGATGAATAGTAGGTCTATACACATGGATAGTCCCATTACTAATGAGGATTGTATGATTATTATGCCGCTACTTATAATTTGGGGTAGACGGATTTTCTTAATTTTCAAAATAGGAGTAAACAACAAGGAGTTGGCTTCAACATTTGACCTACTATCATATATCATTAAAAATACTTTTCTTTTCAACCTGGGTCTCCACGTCCATCACCACGACAAGCTGACGATATGTCCTTCGAGGAGATCATACAAAGTTTGGCTGCAAACGCTGTTAATTTCAACAAGAGACAATGAATCATTTGAAAAACTGGGCGAATTAAGTGAGCTAAATAATGGATTATGTGGTAATACTATAGGCTCAAGTTTTAGTAAGACGTTTTATCTAACCCAAGAGCTATTCGAGGGATGATGTAGCTGCTGTATCTTCTCAAAAGAGGGGATTAATTGAAAGCTCTGAAGGAGAAAGATGAATAGGAGCCAGCTCAAGAAAACAAGGAGGATGAAAACCTACAATGGTAAGTGATACATCATGTGTTATTACTAGCCAAGTTTTGATTCCTTTTCTTGGTAGTTTGAAGAGGAAAGAAAAAGAATACAGGAGAAAAAAGCAAAAATGGTAAGATGTAACATTTCTGAAGGAGTTGTGAATAAGCAAGTTGAATTTGGAAGGTAAAAGGCAAGGCGAAGGTCCTCTTTAGCTATTGCCTATTTTATCGGGGAGATCATCCCGAATGAAGAGTGGTGCCATAGTAGAGAGGGGATTTTGGAGTTTAACGAAGAAACAATGCGATTTCACATCTTTAACGTTTTGCGGCATCCTGCTACTTGTGAGCCTGTTTTGAGGTGTTCTAGACTCATCAATGGCTTCAGGAATTTTTCCTACAGGATTCAAATTACAATTTAATATTAGATGATGCATGAGAATGGGGTCGATCTAAAGACCTAAAATAACAACTTTTTGTGATGCAACCCAACCTTTCTTTAAGTTTTCATGACTTTTCTTTCTGTTAGATAAGCTTTTAATTTCTTTTTCTTTAAGTGTTGTCAAAATTTTCCCCTTGTTTTGATTTATAAGAGTAAAAGCGAATGGTCATATCTCTATAAAAAACATCATAGATTACCTCATTCAGGGGAGTACTCTTGTTCTCATTCCTCTCTGTGTTTTGGAACATGGAGGACAATGTCAAATTTAATTATGAGGGTGGGGAAAAGGTTCAAATTTTCTTGAACTTAAGTTATTGTGAGTCTAAGTGTCAGAAATTGAAGGTTTACTTTATCTAGTGTTTTTCTATTCTTTTTTAGACTAGCTATATTCCCTTTGTTTTAGTTTTTTTTAGTCTTTCACAATTTTTACTTTTCTACATTTTATTTTTTCTTTAGGAGCTTTACGTTTTCAAGGTCTTTTGTTTGTTTTTGCTCTTTTCATGTTAGGTGTATTCCTGCATGACCTGTAGTCATTAAATTTACCTAGTAGAACCAAACCTTGAGGTAGAGTAAATGTTCAAAAAAGGTTTAAGAGAAAAGGAATCTAAAGGTAGGGCAAAGTTAAAGGTCCTAGAGTAGTAAGTTGACATCATAGACAAAGATTTAGGACGACGCGTATAGCTTACCACGGGCAATCTCTAACGACCTTCATTACAACGCATGAAGTCAAGTATATGGAGGTTGAGGTTTGAAAGCACGAGTTTTTAGATTAAACCACATTTGATTTGGATGTTATATAATTACGTGTAGTTCGATGGGTTTCCATATGAGGATCCTAATGCCTCTATCGTCAACTTTCAAGAGATCTATGACACGTTTAAGCTAAACAATGCATTTAAAGAGGCTATCGAGTTAATGATATTTCCTTTCAGATTGCATAGTAGAGGGAAGTCATGGTTGAATTTAAATCCAATTGGTTATATCACTTTCACTCCTTGTAGGCTACCTAAATTACATAACGATATTATTTCTTTTAGCAGTAGTGGAAGCAAGAAAATCTCTACGGAGCATAGCAACATTGGAAAGATATGCTTAGGAAGTTCTCCCATCATGGCTTCAAGTTAGGTATCCTGATGCAAACACTCCATGGTGGCCTTAATTTTGCTACAAAAAAATTAATAGTCGCATCATCTAGAGGCTTTACTAGCTTTACGACTCTGAAGCAATAACAAGAATTAATAAAAAAAATGGACATAAATTCCTATCAATAGGGAAACACAAGACAAATACTTAAAGTTAGTAAAGTAGTACATAGCATGGAGACAGTGCCCTTATTAGAAGCCAAGGTGGAGGCCCTTATAAGAAATTTAGATAATATGATGATGGCATTTGTCTCACATAAAGTTATGGCTTGCAATTTTATGGAGGCAGTCATCCCAACCATGAGTTCTAGTCAATGGTAGTAGGAGTACAAGTAAAACAATTGGATTATATTGGATACTACAAAAATAACCCCTATAGTTATCATGCACAACCCCGAGTGGCACAATCATCCTAATTTCTCTTAGATCACTCATGGCTAATATGAACAGAACCACCTGCTTGTATTCTAACCTTAGCATCAAACCAATAAGTAACCTAACTTGAAAGAGTTACGCGTAAAATACATTACGACTTTAGATGCTTGATTTTATAACATCGAAGCTTCAATTATGTACCTAGAAAACCAAGTGGGGAAGCTTGCTAAGAATATTTCAAAGGGATCACCAAGTGCTCTACTTGGTAATGCTATAAAGAGTCCGAGGTAGCAAGTGAATATGGTATTCTAGAGTGTTAAGAAGGATGCTATAGAATTTATACATGAAGGGAAAGAGATAGGAGAAGAAATGTAGAAGGAGGAATGAGAAGAGGAAATAAGTAAGCCAACATGTTCTATTCTTGTGAAAGCAAGTACTAAACAACTAGAGGAGCATTCATGTATGTTCTTAAACCCACCAATAAATTGAATGCTAACATGCCATTGGTTAAATCTCTCTTCTAATTACTAAAAAAATGCAAGGTTCGCGAGTCATGTACTTGAAACCAAGAGAAAGAAAAAGACTTTAAGGGTAATGATAACTAAGGAGTGTGTTGCCATCATTATGGATAAACTACCATAGAAATTAAAGGACCTAATGAGTTTCTTTATACCTTGCATGATTGGTAGTTTATATTTGACCAATGTTTTAGTTGACTTTGGAGCTGAAACCAATCTTATGTCGAATAAACTATTTCATGAATTAAGTCCAGATATCATCAAAGCTACTAAGATAAGCATATAGTTAGATAGATTAGTGAAATATCCTAAAGGAATAATGAAAGATGTACTTGTACAAGTTGATAAGTTTTTATTCACTACTAATTTTTTTACCTTACATGTTAAAGAAAAAAAGGAAATTCCTTTAATTCTAGGTAAAATTTTTCTAGATACCTCCAAGACACTAATCAGCGTTTTAGAAAAGAGATTAACTCTTGAATTTAAGGATGAATTAATCACTTTTTTTCAATTATAAAACCATTATTTCATCCTTGAATGAGAAGCCATATTTTCGATCTTTTGACAAGGCTTCTAATGAAATCTTAAGTTTTTTATAAGATAAGAAAATGATCAAAACAATAAAATTCAATTGATTAATGATGTTAAGCTTTCATTGGCTCTTTTTGAATTAGTTATTTATAAATTAGATTTTGCACATTTGAAATGCTTGCATTCCTTTTTGTTATATGCTATTTAATTTTTAGGTACATTAGAATAATTTAAAATCCATTTAATTATTTAAAAGAAATATATATATATATATATATATAATAATTTAAAAAAACTAAGGCCTTATAGATAGACCCATACTCGTGATTCTTCCTATGAATTTTAGGAAGAGAATGTCATAGGCAAGGTCATGACCATGACACTACTCATGACTGGGTTAACTTAAAAGTTTAAAACACATTTAACCCCTCCCCTCCCCTCTTTTAGTCAACTCTCTTCCTCTCCTCTCTGTCTTCCTTTCATCGTCTATCATCTCTACACCAAATCAACATCTAAAACCCTAAATTTTATGTTCAACCCAATTCTCTACATCAAATCAACAAGGTAATCTCATCCCCCTTCATTATTTTGGGTTTTGTTACATAAATTAGGGTCTTTCCATGCTTGCGTTTCTTAGCCTTATTTTAAGTGATTTTCCCCACTGTTAGATTCAAAAAGTTGTTTAAGGATGTTGTTGGATGTTGAATAACCATTATTTCATGATAAAAAATCAATTTTATGTTGATTTGAATGATTTTCCATTTGGGCTGAATTGATTTTATAATTTAGAGGCATTTTTCATCACCCAATTATAAAGTTTTTTTTTGTGAGCTTATTATGATTGAGTAGTGATTGATGCATATTCTAACCCACTTGCGTATGATTAATCTCCTATGGGTTATGACTTAGAACTACCTTGCATAAATCTTGTCATATAGGATGATCAATATGTGAATTTAAAACAAATTAGGTTAGAGATTGTATCAAATGATTTATATTTTGTTTTTGGTCCACTACATCATTTTTACTTTATGTAGCTTACACATTTGTGTTACATTGAGAACAATTGCCCTTTTATGTGTTAATTAGCATCTATAACATCTCATTCATATACTTTATAGTGAAAGGTTGATTTTTGTGACAAGATACGAAACCATCCATTTACCTATTGATAAAACACATTACATGCTTGAGCATTTAGAGCTTTGATGATTAATACATTAACATGGTGATGTGTTCACATGTCTCTATGCTTTGTGACTCATTGTTATTAGGCATGACCATGAACACTAATAATTCCTTCACTAGCTCTACATGAATAACGCCTAGAAAAGAAAGAACTAAGAAGGCCCACCATGTTAGGCCCCCTTATTCTTGAAGTAGCGATAGTGTAGCCTCTAATATTCACCTCAATAGCTCTGCGATCACCACTAAGTACAACACACTATTTCAAATAAAAGTTACGCCAACCAAGTAATTGAAATTTGATGACTTATATAGTTTAGGTATACTGGAATCAGTCAGATAATACATAAAGCCTAGATGTTATGAAAGCTTTGTAGATATTATGAAGTTCAATTATAAAAACTTTCTATAAGTTTTGGGCCATATTCAAGTTTATGAAGTGTTTGGTGACACCTAACAAAAATAATTTGGTAAAATTTCAGCTGGGTAGGGAACACCTTTATATGTCTACTAGAGAATTTACTTCTGCCTTAGGAATACAGTTTGGTAAGCCAAAGGATGATCGTGAAACATGGTATATTATATTAAAGTTCTTAACCTAATTTTAAGATGAAAAGTTCTGGCAAAGAATCCATGAAGGGGAATGTTGGTTAAGTTTTACAAAGAGCACTAAGATTATCTACCCAGCTCTAAGGTTCATCCATCGATTAATCATGTATAACATGGAGGAAATTGGGAAAGCTCTATGGCCATGAAAGTACGTGAGCTCATTCATCTATGGTGTATCATCAATGATAGGGATTCTAACATTAGAGGTGCTCTAGCCCTTCATTTTTCTTACTAGAGCAATAAATACAAGATCTCTCTTAACCTCTCTTTATATGTCACTTCGATAGCAAAAAATTTAGGAACATGGTTGAACAGAGGAAATTTCATATAGGTAATTAACAAGGAGCCTTTGGATGCTTTTGTTTAAGCTCAAATGGGGCTAGCCACATGATCATAAGGGCACCTTCAACTTAAGACAGCTATTCTTGCCTTTAATGAGAGGGGCATAACCAAAGAATTAGAAGATATAGATGAGTCAAATGAGGAGCAGGTATTTGACATTAGAGTTCGACCTTCATTAAATGTCATACCATATGTTATGATGGACTTTGATCAATTCACAGCCCAAGTGGACACTTTACACTTCAAAATGAGAATCTATCAAGCAACTAATGAAAAAAAATATGCTGAGTATCAACACTTATAGTTGAAGAGATGGGAGGAGCTGCCATGACTTACACAAGAGGATTAAAGAATCTAGTAAGAGAGATGGAAGTAGTAGCAGGCATGGTGGCACCAGTACATATAATTCTATCCTGCACCACTACCACTACCAACTGCAAGTTGATGCAAGCTATGGATCCTAAGTGGCTCGATTTGATTTGATTTTTCTTTGTTCTTTTTATTATATTTTTATTCTTATTTTGTTTCCATTTTTTAGTAGTAGTTGATTTGTGGGACTTAGTTTTTAGTTTTATTTGTTTTGGTTCCCTTTTATAGTAATTATTGGATTTATGGGACATAGTTTTTTTTATCGTGTTTGTTTTTGCTTTATCCTATCTTGATATAATCTTTCAAATAGCTCGTACTTTCCTGTTATTCATAACATTTTAATCGCAAGCTTTAGATCATCACCTTTTTACCATTTGGATATAACTTCAAGTCACCACCATCATGCTTTGACATGGACTTCACTATCTAAAGGAGTGCTATTCTCCTTACCTTGTCTCACCTTTCATACACTTCACTAGTTTTAGTTCCTTCAAATTAAGGATAATTTGGATTGGGGGTACCACACTTAAATTATTAGGAGTCCAATCATATGCACTTAAATATCCCATATTGAATGCTTAAAATTGAAAGTTGCTTATTAATTATAGTGTTCTAATTTTCATCAATATTTTTGATTCGGTGACCATTGAACAATTCTTGATTAATTTTGACCAAACAATTTTCTTCTCTTGTTTGTTTTTTATGTGCTTTGCTTGCGAACTCAAGCACCTTTTAGTGTTCAATGTCAAATTTTCATGTTGCTACATATGGACTATTATATGAATTTAGAATAGGATGTATTTTTAATGAATGTAAGGTATACTTGTTCTTAAATAAAGTGATTAAGACATTCACTAAACTAGCTTCGTACTAGTAAAAATATTGAAGTGTGTGAGTGAAGTTAATAGCATTTTGTTACTGTGCACTAACCGAGTAGGCGATTATGCTCACAATAAAATGTTCGCCTTCACGTCAAAGCGCTAGGTGGCATTACAAACCAATTTTGAAAGGGGCACTAAGTTGTGTAATTACGGGACATTCATGATAAAATATTTTCCCTCACATAAAAATCAGAGGTGAAACATTAAAATTACTTCAAAATAAAAAAAATTGTTATATTTTATAGTACCAGTATTTTCCTTGAATAAGTTTGTATGATGATCCATAGGAAACTTTATAGATGATTGACCTTATATATTAAAAGTTTCCTAGTTATTGACTGTGCTTCTATATATATGTTAATAAAGTTTTTGCCATGAAAAGAGCTATGATGTGTGGTAGCTCTTAAAGACTACATATTTAGGATATGATTTAGTGCTTATTTGAATTGGTTTTAAGGATAAATTCAAGAGATTTCTGTGCATATTGAGTTAAATCCTATAAATGAGATGTTTTTTGGCCATCTTATGTTTGATTATGTTTCGTAGGACTTTGGTGACAATTTCAATGCATATTCGTAACTAGAACATGTGTTGAATCAATTTGAAGACTTAGAGCATCGTGTTATGAAGTTCCACATCAAATTTCAAGATCATATACAAGCCATAAGTAGCGCATTAAAAGGATAACAAGAGAAGCTCAAATAAGCACAAAGCTTGGTATAGGCCAATTTCGTGAAACATTAGATGTACTTCTAGAGCTCAAATTGTTATAACATTTTTTAGGTTGCAAAAATATCATGTGAGGAAGCTCCACATCATGTTTCATGAAAATTGGATGAAAGACGGAACAGATATCACAAGGCAATTAAGAAGACTAGATAGCTAGAGCAACACAGGCAACATCATGCCCATGATGCTAGCCATGATTTGTATCCAGTATAAATCATGACTATGATCATGGTTATGATGCTTACCATGATTAAGAAGCCTCCGACTAACACAAATAACATAATTTCGAGGTATTAGGTGATTTACTTTCAATAAAATAGATTTATTTTGCCATCAAAAGGCAGAGATAAGTCATAAGTCAAAGGGCTTCCCACAATTTAGAAAGGAAGAGAAAGCGTCCAAAGGCATAACCTCAAGGATTAAGGAAGTGTTTCACACACTAACACCAATATTTCAAGGATTAAAAAAGACTCACCATAAGCATCTCTATTGCCTAATACTTTATGTTTGTTTGGAAGATTGAAACAATGCGTAGGACCTAAACTCTAAGAATTTATGGTTTTATGAAGTCTAGGATGTAGTACTCTTGTTATTTTTATTTCCAAATAGTTTTATTGATATTTGATCATAGATATTAATAAGTTTAGATTCAGTTTTTATGCGAATGTAAATGTTAATTTTAAAGTTTTAACTTGCGTATGTTTGAGATTAAGAAATTTCTTGTAATTTTGAAACTTTAATTTATGTATAATTGAGATTGAGAAATTTTTTCTATGCATTAGATCATTCTATGAATAAAACATCTTACGTGGGGATCTAGAGATAGGTTTACATAAGATGTCCGGGTTAAGCGTGAACCAAGCCAAGGAAATAAATTTCATATAATGGATTAATGCATTCAGTCAATAGGTTGGGACAGAAAGAAATTTCACATAGTTTATGCAAATAAATAGAGCTACATAACTCGAGAGAAAGAGTGAAATTTACATTAAGAAATCTACGGTCTAACAAATATGGAATTTGAGTTAAAGTGAGATAAACAATCACTAAAAACATATTCTAGAGGGATTCATTACCTAAATACTACCCCCATCATTGAGTGTTAATTCTTATAAGTTTGTCTAGGCATTTTAATAGGAATTCATTAGTAATAGCAATCCTTATAGTTCAACACCTAGACTCATCTTAACTATATTACATTTGATAAGTATGCTTATCTTTCCATGTGTTCTGATATTGTTTATTGCGTTCTTAGTTATTACTTTTTAAAGCTTAGATAGGCGTACAACACATAAGATTTTTGGTGTTGTTGTTGGGGACTATGTCATTATTAGTGCTTTTTGTTCTTTATTAGACCTGTCATTTTTCTTCTTTTCCTTATTTTTTTAAATGTTTGAATATAAAAATACAAATGTGTTATTAATATTATGTGTTAGATTCTAAGGTACAGTCAAGTAATGTAATGGCTTGGAAAAATAATCAATGGAGAGACTATTATTAGCAAGATGAAGATGAAGTTTCAATTGATAGGTGCAAGATATACAGAATGGTTTACGATAACCAGTAGAGCAAAACTTATATTCCATCATAGATGGATCCAAATTATTTTGAGCAACTTCTATAGTATCATTTTAAAAAGTATAAGGAATGATAGAGATTAAGAGAGCTATTAATGAAGGCATGATTGCATCAAAAGCTCGATTTAAAAGCATAAAGAGTTCCATCCACAACTTAACAATACAAGTTAAGTAGCTTCTTAAAAAAAAGCATCAAGATTGAGAGGGCTGATAATCAAGGTTATATGTATAATAGAATCTCAATTTAAGGGTATAGAAACTTCCTATACAACTTGACAAGACAAATAGGACAACTAGCTAAACTAATTGTAGAACAAGAGCGAGCATTTATGCCTACCATTACTAAAATGGACCCAAGGAAGCATGATAAGGTTAACTTCACAACAAGTGAGGGGGAGCTAGCTGTCAATGCAGATGGAAAGCAAAAAATGTTATTGATGTTCCAATTTCTAATAAAAAAAACATATACATTTTTATGATTCTATCGCTAACTATTAAATAATAAACCTAAATATATCTAACTAAGTAGCTAGGGTGAGTCAGGGCCGAATCCTCAAGGAGTTAGGAGGTAATGCTATTTCTAGTGTTGTATAGAAAAATAAAAAAAACTCTTAAATGCAAAAAGAACTAACATAACTAAGATGCAATAAAAACAATAGAAAAGCCAAACAGAAAGCGAAACACAATAAAAAAACAACAACAACAAATAAATGGGCTGAAGGCATTTTCTTGATTCAGGAGCAATAATTGATCTTCAAATTTAGATAAAAGGTGTTCTAACCAAGGTGTTAGCCTATAGATTAGAACAAGCTCTCAAACCCTCAATTCCTCTAACTTAGGTAAATTTAACAAGCTCTATAAATGCCTCTATCTTCACTATAACTTTTAACTAGCTATTCAGATTTTATAGTGAAGACATCTTAAGTATTAAGGAATGAATAACTTAGGCCATTAACTCGCAAGCTACAAAAGTGTAACCTAAAGGTATGGAATCCTAGACTAGTTGGTTAAATATTCAAAAAATTTAACAAACCTATTGCTACTTGGAAATAGACAAGGAGAATTATGTATCACATGCTCAATCCTAACATTTAAATTAGGCAATTACCTAAATGGTGATCAATCCTAAAGATAATACCTAATTCATGACATTCAACTAAAGCCCCAAACCAAACTCAAGTAAAAAACACCAAATTAATTCAAAGTAAATTCTATTCTCACAATTAATTATCCTTTCATCCTTCTTATACCTTCAAACCCTTAAGAAACTAATCACACATAGCTAAATAAAGCAAAACACAAATTAAAGGAACACAAAACATAATTAATCAAAAGAAAATAAAGGCTGAAAAAATAAAAACAACATTGTTAGAAAATAAAACTAAGTATTTCATTACCAAAATTTAAAGGTTAAACATCAAATTAAACTAAACACTCCAACTAAGAAAGCATTAAACTAAGTAATGAATTAAACTAAGAAACCCATTATCGAAGCATTAAATAGAGCAATACTTATAAAAAAAATTCCATAATATGGATAAACATTTGAAAGAAAAAGAAACCATGAAAACTAATAAAAAAACAGAAAAAAATAAATGGAAGCATTCAACTAAGATATTACAGGTTTAAACATTCAACTAGAAAAATGTAAAGAAAGAACTAAAGCTAAGGAGAGAAATAAATAAAGTGAGAGAGTCCTCCACTTTGACTAAGAAAGCTCTAAATATGGCTAAAATTGTTACAGTCAAAATTTTTCACTAAGGACAAGGAGAGCTTCTTGTTTTATAGCCGACTTCACTCTTGGAGAGCACCTTCTCTTGATATAATTTAGACACATTGCTCTCTAGCTATCCCAATGTTTTTGGCTCCCCCTTCATCTTGGCTTATTATTTTCTTTTTAAATATAGGGCTATGGGAGAGGTTGTCCATTGTGTTGCTATTTTGCAAGATGAGCTATTGCCATATTAATCAAATGCTATTGCGTCCTTTGTGTGTGTTATGTTTTGTGTAAGTAAAGATGGCCCATGGCTATCATTCGATGTCCTCTTTCCAACTTATTGGCAAACCAAAACACACTTATATGCTATCGTTTGAACAAGGATGACCTCGCATGTTGCTTGTGCATTTTAAGTTCCATTCCAAGTCGTTTGAAGCTTTTGTTTATTTTTTTGTTTTTATTTGGTTTGTCCTTATTTTCTAAACGTGGTTCCATTTTATGGATGAATCTCCTCTCTTCTAAGCCAATTTTTTGCTCACATGAAACACACATGCTTTGATCCAAATTTTGTATTCCATCATTAAATCTATACTAAAATCAATAGGAATATAAAATGAGAAATTAAACACAAAATTAGGAATGAATTCAAATGAAAAAAACATATAAAATATAACAAAATTATTTCATATCACCACTGTGCTTTGATTTTATTGGTCTAATGATTTCAGACTATAGGCAGAATAAGGGATATCAAGACCTATTTCTAAGGTACCTAACAAAGTCTAAAGGAGGTGAAGAGAGGCATTAAAGGTTTGGGGTTTTAGATTAAGTATTCTTTATGAATCAACTAGTTTTTAAGGATATGAATTAAAGATATAGGTTAAGAAAGAGAATCATAATTCTCCAACACTAAGATCTACCTAAAAGACTTTAAAAAAGTACTTGTGAAGATGCAACTCAATGTTTATCATATGTATTCTGATTGCTTTTTTTCTTGGAGCTTGTTATCTGTAGGGTTACATTTTGGCATATTTTGTTTATTTGCATTTTTTTATCATGTGCACGTGGTTTTCTTTGTTTCTTTGGATTTTTTTTCATCTTAGGTTATTAAATGTTGATGGCTTATGAATGACTTTCCATGGATCAACGTAAAGTTTTTGCATTAAATCATTAAGGTATATAATTAATCTCTATATTGAGCATTTGAAACTTGAGAATTTCATGATGAATTAAGTGTTTAACGTGAAGAATGTGTTCTTGCTCATATAATTGTGGTCTTTCATCAATCTTTGTGTCACATATTGATTTATATTGCTTTAACAAATGGATTCACTCTTGTTCATCAGCTCCTACATCACCTAAGCTTCAATTTGGATGGCTATTCATGTAGCTATTAGTTTATATATGATTGGTGCATTTTTCTTTCCATTTTTAGGACTATTGATGCATTACTTAAGTTATTTATAGGTCATTGCTAGGGGTAAAATTTATAGAGTTTTAATGGTTAATTTTTTTATAACCCTTAATTCAATGCTTAATTTTTCAAGTTATATGTTATTATGTTATTATGTTTAATTTACAAGATGGAGTTTAATAATGAAGATTGGACAAAAAGAGAAGAATCCCTATCATTTTTATCAATTAGCGGCCCCCTGGCAGTGTCATGTTAATGGAAGAACAGGGGGCAATTAATGGGTGCAGAACTCGACCATTTATGGCACCTTGTCAGGGTGTCGTTAATGAGAGGTAGGGTGCCATTGATAGCCATGGTCGACAATTTCAGCTCTAAATCTTCAAGATATCATCTCTGGCGTATACCTAATCAATTCCACTATCTTCTAGCACAGGTGGGAGATCCAAGAGTCTACATACAACAAAGAAAAACATAGAAACATGTAATTAACCTGTTGATTCAGATCAAACCTTAGATTGATAAGCTCTTGCTTCTCTCTTAGTTTTTCTTAGATGTTCTAGGCTTCAAACACTTGTAATTCAAGTTATAATGTGTATTTTGAGTCGCTATTTGTTGGAGATTGAAGATGTGACATATATCTGAGTTTATAAACCATTATAGGGGGTTCTCTAGCTCATATCATTTCTTTTTTTCTC